>VZRE01010452.1:644507-681914 GCA_013396775.1 Cephalopterus ornatus | reverse complement strand
TTTTTTTTTTTTTTTTTTTTTTACAAAACCACTTTCCCCATAACTTAAAGTTGTGGTCTTCTTTTGCTTTGGTTTCACCACCTAAGTCTTTCCTATGTTACAGCTCCAGCAAGGGAAGTCATATGAGCAGGGAAGTCACCTGCAGAGTGGGCTTTGGAGTTCAGGTAGACAGCACGGCTGTGGCTGGGTTGTTCACTCCTCTGCCTCTGCCTTCTACTGTCAGCAAAAGACAACTGTTTCCTTTCTCCCTTAATTATCCCTGTCACTTGATGGCAAAATCCTTGCTCACAAGTTTTCCAGTTGCTCCTTCCCATGAGAAGAGGCAGGGCTTGTGCCAGGGACCCTCCTCTATGAGCATCCCCAGTTGAAGTTTCCAAACACTCCCACGCAGCTCCTGCCAGGTGGTCCAATTGTTCTAAGCTGCATCCAACCGCAGCCACCTGTGGTACCTGGTACCACAGACCAATGCTGTGGTTCCCGGGACTTTCTGGACATGGACAGATCATCCCAAGTCTTTGCAGAGCTGCAAAGCTGTTGTCAAAGCACCAGCACACCTCAGAAAGAACTTCAGCCTAAAGGCTGGGATATGGATCACAGCAGATTCTCAACAGCATCCCAAGGGAATGATTCCCAAACAAAGATCAAACACAAAATATCAGCTAGGAACCAGAGCCGTGGGATGCCTCTTCTCACAAACTCCTCCACTCCTGCTGACAGCAGATGCTGAAATAAACCTGCTCAGCTGTCACATTGAGCCTGGAGAGGGGCCAGTGGGGAGGGAGGACATGTGGAGGTGGATGAGGGAGAAGGATTTTTTTCCTCTGTGAAAACATCCAGTTTCATCACTGACAAGTCTGACAGGTGGAAACCAATTAAAAAAAAATCCTACTCACAAGCGCCTGGCTTCTTTGGAGAAGTTCCTCAGTTTTCCCCACTCCTATGTAGTATTTGTTGGGTGCTGACACAGGGCAAGATAATGGGATAACGTGGTCACAGTCCCTCATTTTGCACATTCTGTGGGATCATACATCAACCACCCTGTTTGGAACAAGACTGCAGAAAGGTTGACTGCAACCTTTGCTCCCATTTTCCCATGAGATGCTAACAAAGTGCCTCAGAAACACATAAGCTATTTCAGTTTGATGCTTGGCAAAGCAAGGACGAGGATTAGCCTATCTTCAATGTTCCATTTTCTATCACATACTAGAAAAGATCTAAATTAAAATACCTATATCAAAAAGGCAGGTCCTGCCAATTCATCATCACATGGGCTTGACACAAGAGCAGGTTCCTCACCTCCGAGGGTCAAGTTTGAATTTAAACACATATATGCCTGGAAATCTGCATCAGAGATGCTAAAAAACTTGTAACAGAACAAGCAAGATGGGCAAACAATGTTATTCAGATACATTTACAAAATACCCATGCAAAATAAATGTGTGTTTGATTACTGCTTCAGCATCTGTGAATTGCAGGCACCTCAATGTTTTAAAATTCCCTCATGAGCTTTGCTCTGAAAGCTACTAAGCAAGTTTCCTCCTATACCCTGAAGTCAGTAAGGGTGAAGAGCTGCCAACATTTTGTAGGATAAAGCTTTTCCTGAGAAAAGCTTTTGCAGAAAAGCAGCTTTCTTTTTGTCACTTGCACTTCAGAAAACCCTCAGGAGGTCTGCAGGCCCAGACACAAGCAGAGTGGGTTTAATGTTCCAAGAACAGATCAGACACCAAGAGTATCAGCTCCTCTTCAGCTCTGCAGCTTTGGGAAACGTATCACACAGGCTCTCTGGTTGTGCTGCATTTCCAAGCCCGGCTGCAAACTGAAATGCAAAAACTGTCCACCCCTTTCCAAAGGAGTCTCCTCACAAACAGGGTAAAGCTCAATAATGAACTTGTGGGTAACCTCAGCAAACGTGGTCAACTGGCCAAGGCAGTGCACAGGGTTTGTTTTTCGGTACTCAATGTGATTGACTCAAAACCTTTAATGTCAGGAGAAATAAAGTCACCATTTTAATTTCTCCTAACTTTAGGACAGGAAGGACAATAGTGCTTGCAAGTGGCACAGCAGCAACACCACTGTGAGTTGCTCCTTCTTTGGAAAGTGTTGAATTAGCCGTGGAGACCCTGCTGATAGCAATCACAGCAAGCAGCCGCCTACTTTCCTTGGCTGACAGTAGAGATCTCACTTCAGTGATGTAGTCTCAAATCAAGCAGAGGAGGCCCTTTTATCTCCCTTTGGTGATTTTGTCACAAGCTCTTTTTAACAAGTGTTTGCTCAGGGGTACTCATCTCTCAGGATGCTGCCCACTCGTGAATCCACGACAGATCTCACGCCATGGAGCCTTTCAAAATGTTTCCTCCTTCGTGAGAGCCACTTCTCTGCAAGGAGCCACCGTGCCTGGTGATCAAAGTCAACATCCACCATCAGACAGAGCTGCACAGTTGTATAACCCATCTCACTGCAGTGCAGAGATCATTAACACAACTTGCCTTCATCACTGGTCATTACGTGAGGGTCGGCATTTGGGAATGCTTGCCAGATCACATAGCGAGGTCCCCTAACCCCAGCTTACCCATTCCTTCCCTAAAAAAAGTACCTGCGGGGTAATGACTGACAGAAGGTCTTATTTGCCAACGTCTCTTAGGCTGCACTCATGAATTTTCATCCCGACACCTTCCTCATAGGACTTCCCAAAAGCCAGGCTGATTTTATTGAATGTGACAGGAGATAACAGTGCCTTATAATAATTGTGCTTTTTTTTCCACAGTGAAAACTATATAACACAGCAGCCTCCAGCTCGCTGATGAGCAAAGGGATACCTTCCTAAGTCACAGGCTGCGATGTAAGTCTGCTTGCCCTCATTCCATCCCACGCAAAGAGGATGACCCAGGAGGTTAACGCTGACGTCCAAAGCATCTTATGATTCAATTAGTCCCCTTATGGGCAACAAAGAAGAAATTAGGATAGGAGCAGAAACACACTGGAAAGCACTTCCCTTCTGAGGGGCATCCTAAGAGAGGGAATGAATAAAATAGCTTGCCCTACCTTGCTATTTTAATTTATTCCTGGAGACAGGCAGTTAAATATTGAATAATGGCAACAAGGGAACCTTCTTCCATGGGCAAGAAAATGCCTGCCTTCATTTGTGACACTCAAGGGAATCAGTTGCGAAAAGTTATCCAAAGTCAAAGGGAAGACTTCTGCCTGCAACATCTGTCTCTCTGAGATGGGCATCATCACCACATATCAAAAGGACAGGAGATGTAGCAGGCTGGAACCTGGAAGTCTTGGGAATAGAGGAACTGGATCCACATGTGCTCGAGTTGTGTGGTTGCACAGTGGCTCCCAACAGTGGCTGCAACTCGTGCTGCAAGCACAGAAAAAAAACTGGCTAGAATAAAATCAGGCATTTTGGTGAAGATTAGTGCCAGGGCAGGAAGCAATATCACTCCAAGTTCTGCTTTTTGCATAAAGCCACTGGGGAAGAGATATGAGTTTCCTAGAGGAATGCTCACATAGTTCATTTCTTCCTTTCAGTCCCACCATTCTCCAGTGACTCTCAGTTTGCCCCACTTGTAATATTTTTCCCCCACCAATAATGAAATCTATGCTTTTTTCATTATCCTTCAGTTTGCTGCACATGCTAAGTAGCACTCTTGGAACTCTTGGAAACTGATACAGGGAGTGAGCTGCTGTTGTTTAAAAGCAAGAACTGATTAAGGGCCCAACAGCCTTCCCTCAGGTCTGGTCCTTGGCTTAGGGCAGCCAAAATGTGACAATGGAAGGATTACATTTGGAAAGGGGAACTTGGATATCACTCCTACAACCCAAAGCACTAATGCTGTAGAGGCACAGGCATGAATTTCATGAGATTGGGTAATTTCAGGGTAAGGGTTACAAGCATTCTTCAAAAAATACACATGGATTCTCACAAAGGCATGTGGCTGATTGGCTTTCTGACTTGTTGCCCATGCCAGAGCTTTGGCCTCTTTGCTCTTCCCATTTTCCCCTTCTCTGCTTGATATGGTGGAATTTCATCCTGATCTCTGGAAAGATTGGTGAACTAACAGCTCTCTGCACCAGCCTAACAACAATAAGGCAAAGCAAAAGAGATGTAAAATGTTTCTGATATTAGGCAGATTTCAGACTTGCAGCTGATTCCAGGTGCACTCATCCAGCAAAACATTTTATGATGCTGCATGTGAAAGACACTGTGTGAAATTAATTGTACTACATTTAATTAGCTCTCTGTCTCTTTTTCAGGTCTGCTACACATATATTTCCTTTATTCCTGTTCAGTTACTCTACATGCTCTCTTTCAACTCATGTTTTCATTTAGTGGTGTAGCTAATTCTGTAGCTGGTTGTTTACTTAGGAAAGTGGAACTGAGGCCATTTGTACAGGGAAAAAAAGCCCTTCTGTCCTACAATCTGCATTTCTAGTGGCAGTCACAGACAGTCTGTGTGAGGCTGTGCCTTTCTGCCTCACCCTGCAGACCCCAAATAGCTAAAATTACCCTGACTACACTGGATGAAGCAGGGCTGCAGCCCAGCACAGATCTGTGCCATTCCTACCCTCTTGGCAGCATTTTAAAATCAGGAGGAGCCAATGTCCATGGCCTTCAAAGTCATACATCTATCCACATTTGGACAGAGAATATGTCTGATTAATTTTCACCTAAATACTGTGTGCAGTGGACCTGTGTTAATCTGACTATTTGGGCATTGTATCCTGGTTTGGATTTGCATAAGTTCGTATTCCTGTGCTGGAGTGATAACTACTCTCAGTACTTGTTTTTCAGTTGTAACATGGTGTTTTCCACTAGACAGAAAGACACCTTGGCAGAAGCAGAAACAGACACAAATATAAGCATTAACACATCTCCAAACTGATGCAGGAACTATTGGCAGCAGAAGGACCAGAGGAGCGATAATCCAAAGAGCGTCAGTAGCCGAGAGTTTGGATGAGCAAGCTCCAGGAAGGTGGCTGATGGGATGATGTGTGCTATGCAGTCAAAGACAATAACACATTAACTTCTGCCACCGTGGGCAGATACTGGTTAGCAAACATATCCCAGTGCCTATTATTATAGCCCTAGAAGCAGCCCAACCTGCAATCATCAGCATGATATTGTCTCATAAACTGATGGCAAGGAAATCTATGCAGCTTTGTTTCCCCTCCACAGTGAAACAGAGGTCTGCCTCCCTCTGAGCTCTCACTCTTTGAAAAATTATTTTGATGGGACCTTGCCTATTTCTGCCTTCTCTCGGTTTTCTGAGATTTCTTAGCGATTTCTTTGACAAGTACAACCAGCCCAATCAACCCTCAGTGAGCTCAGATGTAAAGCCAGGCTTCCAAAGTTGGAACCTATGCACAAGGGCAACAGGTACTTGGAGCTATCTTTTCCAGAATCTTAACTCTGATGTGCACAGAGTGTATTTGTCGGTGAAGAAGAGAAGTGAGCCAAGGTAGCAGTACATGAAATCGCATCAGCGCTCTCTTTTCTTTGCCAATAAGAATTAAAGCTTCGGGCCAAAGGTCTATTCCTCACCTGATATTATTACGTGGCCTGGATTTAATTGGGAGCATCCATTATCAGCTCTGTTCATTCTCTTTTTCAGTCTCCTGACACACACATAAGGTCACACACAATTGCCTCCCCCTGCTACTCCAGCTGCAAAAACTTCTAGCCTGTTAAAAACCTGCCTCATGATAGTCACATAAACAAATGTCCATGTGGCTGGAAGAAGAACATGTCTAACATCAGGGTGTAGAGGAGGATTAAAAAACACGAGGAAAGGATCTGTTACTGAAAAGCCACCTTGGGGAAATTTTCATCTCTTCTTTACCCAGTTTTACCTACAGATCTGCCTTTTCATTGCTTATTTATTCCTCAGCTGCATTAGGTACATCCTGCCACATCAGTGGGAGTGTCCAAGGCTGGGTTGGACGGGGCCTTGAGCAACCTGGCCTAGTGGAAGGTGTCCCTGCCCACGGCAGGAGGTTGGAACAAGATGATCTTTAAGGTCCCTTCCAACCATTCCATGATTCTATGCTTAGTCCTGCTACCTACACATCATCCCGTTTTTTCAGGGTTTTCTCTCCCTGTGCCCTTACCACCCACTTTCTGAAATCCCCATCGCAGGCTGGGACCGAATGAGAGTGACACTGAGATTCTGTAACACACGATTTCATAACAAGCCCCTTCTCCCACACCATTCCAAGCATATGAATTCAGAAGTGGCAGCCTCAAAATAGCACCACTGCCACAAGTTTGTACCAAATACTGAGGCCAAGTACTTAAGAGGTCTTTATTTATGAGTTCCAGTAACTGTTAGTAAGCACTAAACTTCAAATCCAGAGTGTAAGGAAAGCATTTGGAATGCATAAATACTCTTGGTCAGTGGCACTGACTGTGGTACAAATGTGTCTGTGAGAGACCAGCTTGTAATTCTGGGTTAGAGCCAGCAGAATTCAAAGGATGATTTCCTATCATCTCTGATAGGCTTTGGGATCAGGCCCAATTTGCCTTAAATCAGGCAGCTGGCACTTAAATAAACTAAAAGGTTTCTTAGTTTGTGGGTTTCCAGTCAGGCTAGCAGCAATATGTTGTGCAAAGAGAAAGCTCTCTTGTAATATTCCTGGCTATAGCTTTGTCCCAAGATGACAAATTGTTTCCAAATAGACTCACATTATATAATTCTATTATAGATCCTCTGTGCATGTTTCATGATGGGTCTTTCTACTTCTATAAATTCCTTCCGGAGGCATATTTTCTATTAAGTATATTGATATATATGTCAGAAGCCATATGGTTAAAGGAAAAGGACAAAGTAAGTTCCCTTCTTTTTTAAAAAAAAAGGAAAAAGAAGCAGGAAATAACAGAAAATGACATAGCTGTAGTATGTTAGGGTAATTATCTGCTGAAGGAAGAGATAAAACCTGATTCAAAGAAAGCTCAGGTAGATGGCACTCAGTACCTAGAGGATCTGGCTTTGGCCAAAAATACTGTGCAAGGAATTCCATTTATTAAATTAGGCAGTCCCTAATGTTTACTATTCTTCTCGAATACCTTTGGCTTTCACAGCCCCTTCACTCCCAATGACCCAAATGTCATGTCTTATTGATAATCTGACTGTGATAAAACCTGTCTTATTGTTATTAATCTCTCATGTGGAACCATGTGAGCAGAGCCCTCAGATGTGCCAAAGCCTGATTCAAGAGCCTTTGAAAGCAATTCTCCGATTGCAGACAACTGGACTTGATGATTTTAGAGGTATTTAGTCTCAGTGATCTTAGAGGTATATGCTGTTTCTCCTTCCCCACTGCAGGAGAAGGTGTTTTTTTCTAGAAGTGGGCAGTTTTCTGGAGTTTGGATTGGCTCTGTTCAGAGTAAAACTGCAAAGCCAGGGTGCCTCTGAGTTTGATGTTGCTCTAACACAGCCCCTTGCCTACATTTGGTTTCCACTGTTCCCAAGATCTAGAGACCTGAGAGCATCAAAAGTGTCATTTTGGGCTCACCACTGAGACAGGTGGGTGAGTTTTCTCCTTTCATGGGTTGAAGATAAGTATTTTTTTCCCTCAAGTATCATAATTTTATTGAATCTTCACAAGAAAGATTCTATTGTTTAGTCAGAGTTATTGTTGCTAGAAAATGAATGGTTGTGAGGACTGCTGGGGACTGGAACTTTCTCTGGATTTGAATTGAATGAAAAGTCTAAATTAACTCTGTTGTAGAAATGAAGGGATTGCAGCAGCTGTCATAAATCTGTCTCTTTGTGGAAAGAAAAGTGGAGCTTGCTGCTGATGTGCAGGTGGTGGGTCTGAGTCTCAGACCTGTGTACAATTTGCCTAAGGGCGTTACATCAAGGTCCAATTAATTAAACATCTGTAACTGCATTGGAAGAGGATAAAAATCCTCTATTACAATTAAAAAAAAAAAAAACAAACCACACCAGCTGAATTATTTCTCCCTTGCTGTTTTCTCTGGCTCATAGTATGGCCTCATTCTTAGGAGAAGTAACAGGATCAAAGACAGTGGTCTGTATGACTCTTGGAGAATGCCTGGAACAATTTCCAAGACTTTGTGCATCATTTTGCATTGGTTTATCTCTCAGTAGATCCAAGGCAGATGGGGGAAATTCCTCTATTATAGAGGGATTTAATGGTGTCACAGCAGTGATGACTTGCAGTAACCTGCAAGACAGGGAGCAGAAAATTGCCAAAACCTGGGAATACATTATGGTGAACACACTGGGGAGTCCAGGGAAATGCAAAGTCTGCCCCAGACAGCGATATGCTCTGGGGACCGTGCACCTGATGAACAGTCAGATGCTGTAATTCTAAATTCTTTGGGACACGTGGAGATAGAAGACAGAAGCAAAGACAAACCGCTCAAATTTTCCAGATAAAGTGGTCACTCCATCTAAACTTTTATCTCTAGAGAAAAAGGGATTATGGGATTGTAAGAACTATTGACAGAGCTGGGATCTACACAAGCTGTGTGACGCGTCAGTGGTTTTTACCACAACGACAACATAAAAAGTTCATCATCCTTTCCTGCCTGCAAAGCGAGTTTGTCGTTTCCTTGGCTTAGGAAAGAAAAAAAAAAAAAAAGATAGAAAGATGGAAATGCTGTTCTGCTCTTGTAGCCCATCTCCTAAAACATCACATCTGATGTGATAGCTGTGAATGAAAGTGGGTCACTCAGCTACAGCAACTGACTTTAATTAAACTTCTTGGCAGGATCCAGGAAGGCACTGTGTTCACACCTCTAATTTAATCTTTTTTGGGTGGTTGCATACGGCCACAGGGTCTCCCTTTCTCTTTATCCTCTGCTGGCATCCTCTCGGCCCTTTGGTCCCTCTGACCCAGTCAGCCCATTTTCACATAAAAGCTGTCAAGAGAAAAGCTTATTGAGCTCTCTGGCTTGGGGTTGGACTGTGGGAGTACTTTTAGGATTCCCCTCTGGCAGCCCTTCTTTCCTTGCTGCTCTTCTTGTGGATGGCCAAGAGAGGACAGGGTGGCACTGAAGCCACCCAGGCTGCAGGCAAGAAATGTATTGGACTGGGCGATTTTGGTGGAAAATGGAAGCTTCTAAGTCAGCCCTCTGCAAAATTTGGCAAGGTAATGCATCCTGGTATGAAACACAGAGCTGTGCCGTGGTGCCTCCTCCATCACGTTGAATTAGATTACGCTCAGCAGCAGGACAGTGCATTACACAGCATCATGGGGTATTAACCTGAATTTGTACTCAGTGTATGTGCATCATATGATAATGGTTTGCTGTCAGCAGAGGTTGTTGGGGAAAGGAAGACTATTAATACAGACATAATGAAAACAGAGAGAGTGGGAATAATTACATTTCCTAGTTCTTGTTAGAGGTGTAGTGGGGCTCGGGGAGTGGCGTGCACAGCCTGAACGTGGCAAGAAAGGAACAATTAAGGGCATTCAGAAGTGGGGGAAAAGAAATATTGCCACAGAAATTAAGACCTTAGGAAATTAAGATAGATAGCGTTTCTTCTTTTTAAAGTAGGAAGGATCCTCATTCTTTTTCTTTTTCTTTCTTTTTTTTTTTCTGAAACTCTATACCACCAGTAACTATTCATGGAGCTCTCTAAGGAAACAGCCTTATTTAGAAGCTCTGTCCCTGATAACAGACAAGCATTTATTGTGTTTATAGGAAGAACAAGGTGTTTCTTGGGAAAGGTCTAAAGTTTCAGCCACCTTATTTATGTCTTCCAGGCTTCTCATCAAAGGAATCAAACTCGATTTAGCACTGTATTGCTGTCCATGAGTCTCCTGTAATCTAGCCATCGTTGATTCAGAGAGATATCAAGCATAAATGGACATGGAGTAAAAGCCCATGTACAACTGAGACTTTTTCTATCAAAGACGGTAATTTGTAACACAGAAAACAGGGCACAGCTGATTTAAAACTCATCTCACTCTTGGAGAAGTAGTGAAAAACTTGTTTAACTCCATCTTCTGCAGATATATTTTCAACATGTATATATTCAGAAGTCCCTGGAGGAATGGATTAAATAGAACAGGGTTTTAGGATGGCACCTGACAAGTGAGTCTGGAGATCAAGACTTTAGACTGGGAGTTGGAAGAATATGCTTTAGTTCCTGGATCTGCAAGAAGTACTTCCTGTGACCTTTAACATCTCATTTATTCTCCTGCTGTCTCCAAAAAAAAAAAATAAAATAAGAAAAATCTTAATATTTTTGCCCAACCAAAGATACTACAGTGATAAATGCATTTGTGCCTCTAAGGCACTCAAGCAGTGCCATGACTACAGCCTAATTAGAACCAAGACAGATGCCTCATGCCCATCACTCACCTGTGGGTCACCAAGTCAATCCGTTCCCTCTAAAGGGAAGTGACAGTCACACGATAAATTGCAGGGCTGTGGGAGAAATGGATGTGCTGTGTGCTTCTGACCCCATCACTTGCCCTCTGCCCGCAAATCCATTTATTTCCTCCTTCCCCATCTTTGCAAGCTCCAACCTGCCAGCATTTGACAACTGAATCCTGGCTTTGATGGGAAATATTTAGGAACTGCTTTGTGGTAGCTGTGAGATGGGCACTGTTCTAATTCAACGATGCTCAGATATCCGTGTACAGGGTGGGAAGTGTCTCCCATCTTCTGTTTAAATTATTGCTTTGCATTTGTTGACACTCCATCCCCAGCAGTGTTCAAAGCCAGGTTGGATGGGGCTCTGAGCAACCTGGTGTAGTGGAAGGTGTCCCTACCTGTGGCAGGAGGGTGGAAATAGGTGATCTTTAAGGTCCCTTCTAAATCGAACCATTCTGTGATTCTATGATTTAAAGAATATTCAAATGAAAACCATGCAGTCACCAACAACCAATTTCGTTTTTGGTGTCAGGGAATAAGTTACCACACATTACCAATAAACAGAGGGATAGTGCAACAATTCTGGTGAGAAAAGTTGTTCCAAAGGAACTCAAGTGGACTCAAATGGAATAATACAGCACAAAAAGATCGCTGTGTGTACCCTCATCACCAGCTACTTTTAGCAAGCACGACATCAGCAATAGAAGCCCAAGGCAGTCCTGTCAGAATCGATGACATCTTTAATTAATCCAGCCAAGATAAAAACAAAGAAAAGAAATCTCTGCATTCAGTATTTTCCTTGCACTTTGTATACATCACCAAGATGAACTCTGGGGAGGGCGGTGTAATTAAGGCATTTCGGTATCCAGACATCCATCAGCACTCCCTGCACTTCCAACTGCTTTGCAAGTCATGCTGAGATGGGAAACAGTTGTCTGCACCACAGAGGGATCTCAGACTTTTGGCTTCCAGCCTTTTAAAAGCCTGATTAGCCACAAAGATTTTATCAGCCCTTTGATAAGGGCCGACCATCAAATCTGGGGTGTCACACCCTCCTTATGAGGATATTTGCTTGTGTTCATTCAATACCTGCTCTCTGCTTCAGTTCCTCTGAAGCAATCTAATAAAATATATTAATCTCTCAATCTCTAGTTCCCAGCTTTTAGTTTTAATTTTCTCCTTTGCTTTGCACCTGGAAGGTTTGAGACTGAAGTCGCTGGGGGCCGCAATTTAATTTGAGTGGCTCATGCACCTAAGCAAACTTGAGAAAGCAGGGTACTGGCAACACCACCAGCCCAGAGACAATGCTGCGGATAGTTGCATGACCTGAGGTAGACCAGATTGTTATTAAACATGATCTGAGTGCAGCTAATGTTTTAGAAACTAGAAGTTTATTAGGCTCAATATTGACATTCCAATCTCCAGCAGTTGACAGAACAAGCACAAATGCATCTTCTGGCTGACTGGGCAACCCTCTGCTCCTCTCACGTTGACAGACTCAGCTGAAGCACATTTTCAGTTTTCTTGGCAGATAAGCCAAGGCTTTTTGCCATCTGAGCTGTCTCAGGCCAAATTAATTCACTGCCACATCCTTGCATGCCCAGCTCAGGACGTGGGGCACGTTACCTTGGCGCCAGGGAGCACACGCTCACTGACGGGTAAAATCGGACCTCTCAGGCCCAGGTGATCCAATGACACTGCCAAAATGAAAGTGTGGATCCAGTCCTGTCCAGCTGTGGGCACTGAAAATGTGCAGATACGTGTTTGTGTGTGTTGGAGTCCGTCCATCCAAACAACCTAAGCAGAAAACAGAGCACTACATTAAAGCTGATGGCATTATGAGGGAACACTGTACAATGTGCTTATTTGAAAGAAAAAATTAGAGTAATAGAAAGCATTTTCTCTATTGATTCAGCCTCCCTAAATGCCTTTCCCATTACTCAGGGGACTCTTTTATACTGTCTTTGGAGCTGTAGATGATTTCTAAGGATTTTCTTCGTGAGCATGAAGGCTACAGGGGGACTCTGTGCTTCATGAATGGTGTCATCCAGACCTTTCAGATAGCTCAGATGGCTCCAGGTAACACACCAATTCCCTGGGGTACATGGCAATTCAGAGTCTGAGGGGTTGAAGGAGCTTCTCTGCTTTTAAACACGGTATGCTTCGCCAGAAGTAGCACCCTGAGCTTGTTATAAAGCAGTTTAACAAACTCTATCTCAAAAACCCTTTTGCTACTCCACTTCTCACCTCGTTTTCATGTTGCGAGGGGTCACTGGATGAAGTCGGGCTCTCAGACTCCCTGGGTTGCTGTGATACCTCAAGGGCAGGCAGAAAAGCAGATCTCTCCACAGAGAGCACACACAGGAGGTCCAGACAAGGATTTGCTCATCGAGGGAACTGCCTGCTGTGCTTCTGCAATGTTCACTGAAAAATTGTGTATATTCTTCATAAATTAATGTGAAAGAAGATACAAGGCAGACATCAACCACTTCTCATTCTAATGGAAAAAAACTCTAATAAGCTGTGAATACTGGCTGATCACACAAGTGAAAAGGGCAGCAATTCAATTAGCCAGTCCATTAATTATTAACACAGTATTTGTTTCTTCTCTTTTCTGAAGAAACACATAAAACGCTAACATAAAAATCAAAATGGATGATAAAAGCGATCCCTCAGTGTGTATTTATCAACACTCCCTTTCTAATTTGGAAAGAGCTGCCACCTGTAAGAAATAAAGTCCTGTCTGAACCGCATTTCAATCAAACCCACGCGACGTGCAGAGGGATTCCCATCCTGCTGAATGTGGGTGTCTGGCAGCCACTTAAGCTGGTTCCACTTCCGAACACCTGCTGGTGGTTCCAGCAGCTTCATCTGCAGGATTCTTGGCTGACTGCTTGACTGGGTTTTTACAGCTTGTCATCCCTGTGAGATGAGGATGGTCCAACCTGCCATGCCCATCTGTCAGAGACTCCAAGGCTCTGTTGTCCATTCTTCTGCTTCTCACAGCACAAATTTGCGTAACTCGGTCAATTTGCACCTTTCCTGCATTCCCTGTATGAGTCCCATGGTGACAGTCGCTGCACAGTCTCTTGCTGAGAGGCAGGACCTGCTGAAAACACATTGCAAGCTGAAGGCAGATGGTCTAATGACTCTTTCTGTGGAGGCATTACAGTAATTTTGTGATTAGACAATAGAGGTAGGGAAACAGGGTCTCCTCCATCTCCCTCAAGTTTTAAAGAATCGTGGAATCAAAGAACGGTTTGGGTTGGAAGGGATCTTAAAGATCATCTCATTCCAAGTCCCTGCCATGGGTCGGCACACCTTCCACCAGACCAGGTTGCTCAGAGCTCCATCCAACCTGGCCTTGGACACTCCCAGGGATGGGGCAACCACAGCTTCTCTGGGTAACCTGTGCCAGGGCCTCACCACCCTCAGAGGGAAGAATTTCTTCCTAATTTCTAATCTAAACCTACTCTCTTTCAGTTTAAAGCCATTCCCCCTTGCCATGATTGTTTCAGATTTAACTTTAAGGCTGATCCATTCCTTGACTCCCAGCCCAGGGTCTTACCTGAAACCCATTTTCCAAGCTGTGGCTGTGAAGGGATAATTGAAAAACTACCCTTTTGTTGTCATCATCATTTTGGATCCCATTCTGTTTCCTTTCCCCAGACAGGACAACACTCAGCTCTGTGGTTCATCTCACTTAAACTCTGGAAAGAGCAAGTCACTAATCAGGCCAAGAGCAGCCAGAATCTGGCCTTTATAAGGGGGTGGAATGAAAAGGGGAAAGCAGAGGGTCTCCGGGGAGTTTAAAGTGTCTGTCAAATACACACCAAAGCTCCAGTTAAGTGGTCTGTGGAAAGTTTAAACGGGTGGCATTATCCCAGACTGAATTCATTTGCTAGTGTGTAATCTTAATGAACCTCGGCTGCTCTTGCTCAAAATAGAGCCTGAACATGCATTATTTTGAGTGCATGCATTAGCCACCACTATGCCTTAATTAGTTTTTCAGAGACTGTGTCTGAATGGAAAGGTTATGGAATAATAAGTGATAATGGGCTCTTATTTTATTTGGTGCTCTTTCCTAATTTAGGGGACATTAAACGAATGGTAAAGACAAATAACTTCTTTTCATCAGAGTTATCCATGTTGTGGGCAAAAAATGAAGCATGTCTGTATTTCACAAATGATCTGAACCTCTCAGATGCAGAGAAGTTCAGCTTTGATGGAATCCCCTTTTCAAGGGACAAATTTTTCATAAAGCCTCTGGCACCTGCCAGCTCCCTGCAATCCACTTGACTGGTGCTCCAGTTCTCTTTAAAGAGCAGATCTGCATGTAAAATGCTTCAGATGCCAGGACAAAGGAAACAGGGAAATTCCAAGAACGGAAAGCTATCAAGGCTTTCTGGCAATGCATTGAGGTTCATGAAAAGAAATGGACTTGGAGCTACAGGGCAGGTTTTCATGAGGACAGAGGGCTGAATGATGGAAACATGAAACAGGCCAGGGTCTTAGACAAAGACAGTGTCAGATTTCCTGTAGAGAATGGGAACAGCTCTTGAAAGAGTTTATTTTTATGGACAAAGATCTTTGCATTTTGTTAAACCAGATTATAGAGCTGTGCTCAGCAGAGACAAGGATCTGCCTGAAACAGAAGACCCAAACCCCTCACCACGAGGCAATGTCCTGTCAAAGGGACTGGAAAACACACCTTCTCTTCCCTGTCTCCTGATGGGGAACCCCATTATGTCCTTTATATCCACAGGCGAGGGAGAGATCCCCCTAACTCTGATCCCAGGGTAGGAGTGGCTATTTCTGTTTGCATGAACTCTCTTCTGCGTGAGAGATCCTTGAGGAGATGCTAGAAATATGTGAAATTCAGGTCCATTCCCTCTGTTATAGCAGCTCTGTTCACATCCATTTCCTTCACTCACATGTAACCTCTTTTACCTTCCCTCCTTTTGCAATCACTTCCTCATTATGAACCCCTGTGAAGCAAGCTGGGGGTTTTTGACTTGTTTTTTACAAAAAATGTAAATTTCTGTGTTCCACTTAATTGTGCCTCAACTTAATTTTGCAAGGCTTGATTTTGCTCATAAGAGATCCATTAGAACACAAAGACTCCCCCCCTTAACTATTTTCCTTTGCTTTATTGCTGAGAATGAAATGTAAACACTCCAGTCCCTGTGTGGTTCTGCATTTCATTGTATTTCATTTCCTTCCATTTTCCTAGCAAGTCACACTCCATGATTTATAGCAAAAGGAAAATATGAGACTAATCTGTCAGCTCTGTCATTGAAAACCTGACACGTTATAATGTCTAGAGAATTGCCCATAATCAAACAATTAGTTAAATTGCAGTGTATTTAATTATTGGTAAACTTACCAGAAATTGTTAGCACAGAGCAGTCAAAACCCCTTCAGAAATCATTTTTCATTGGAAAGCTGCTTTCTTGTGTCAGGATAATATTTGCCGTGTTCAAACTTTTCACCCTGGATTAGTAGAGTCTTTAATGCAGATAAGGATTACTGTATTATTTGCAAACTTACTCACCAAATACTGATGCCTTGATAACACAAACAGTATTTTCCTCAACGTCTGGGGTATAAATTAAACCCTGAGGGAGACTAATATCATCCCAGGCTGTTCTGAAGATCACGAAGGGACAGTGAGGCTTACATAGATGCTTTTTAATTTCAACCAGAAATTGAATTTTACAGAACATTAGAACCAATCTCTGACAAAAGCTTGATACAAGCTGGGGTTTTTTTCTGCTCCTGAGAAGGTTCCAAAGAACCAGCTTTTTCCACCAAAGTTGTTTTTTACCAGCCTGGCTCACAATCACGTCCCAAACATATTTAAAGAGGAGAGGGGATGCACAGTATTGGCCTCAAGAGGAAAAGCCATCCACAGCTCTGTCGGTGGGATGCAGAGCATCCTGAAGTGCCTGGCTATCAAGAGTTTAAAGATGAACCACAGCCACTTGAACCTGGAAAGAGAGACAGTGAAGCTATCAGATTTAAGGATGAAGAGCCCTGCCTCAAGCTTACAGCTCTGCTCTCATGGATAGGAAAGAAGCCTTTTAATCAGCTGATGGAAGGCATCCTTATCACCCCAGGCAGCAGCTCATGAGCCTTTCACTCCTGATTTGACTTTAATAGAAGAGGGGAGAAGAAAGGTTGGAAACAGGAGATTTAATGAAAATCCCTTCTTAAATTCAGTGATTCATGGATAATGCTTTGTTGAGGTTATTCCTGCTTCCACCTGTCAAGTAAAATGCCAGTGAGAAGTATCAGATGCTTTCTCCCAGAGAGTAAGGACCGAGAGACACAGATTTAGTGCTTGTTCATACCCAGATGAAGAATGTCCTGTGCTGCACATTTTTTTTTCTTCTTTTGCCACACAGTAGGGAATTCCTGGCAGAGGAAGAGTAGAATTGCCCAAAACCCTCTTTGAGGGTGACCATGGTGGGCCATCTCTGATGCTTATTTGGCTTTGGGTTGCTGTCCCAGAGGCGCAACAAGACTCAGCACCTAAAAGTTGAAGCCAGACACTGCACTAGAGCAAATAAAACCTTGTTATCTTCAGTTTGATACCGAGTGTCTTCCTAGGCACGTATCAGTCAAAAATAGGCCAAAAGCAAGGTAAATGGGTGACATTTCATATCTGTGGTGTACCTGAAAGTAAAACAAGAGAATTTGATTCCCTTCTGGCTTTAAACTCCATAGGGTTGTACTGCGTTACCATGACTATAAAATAGTCCTTGGTGAAATTATTTCATGTCATACCATAGTGGTGCCCAGAGGACTTGGGGGATTTGAGTCCCTCAGGATCCTGTCTCTTAGTCCCTTTAGCAATATTTCTTTTCCAGAAAACAAATTTTGTTTTCTGAAAACTAACTGCTGCACCTTTTTGGCGTGCAATGCTGAGAAGGAAGGAAACATCTGGAAATTTCATTTAACAAACTTAAGAAGGTGGGCTGTTTTTTGGGGCTGTATGTTCTCACTGGAACATCTCCAACTTCTTACTCAGAGCTCTTTTGGTCTCCTCAGGGGAAACATTATAGCAGTACGGATGTCCTGATGGATTAGACAATTTCTTAATAATTAATGACAGTTTCCCTGTGCAGCTTGGTCAGCATCCCATTAAACAGCACAAAACAAATGAGGTAACAACAAAACAGTTAACTAGGAGGTAACATGGGACAAGAGCTCTGAGTTTCCTTTGATTTTGTCATGCACCTTCCAATTCTTAGTGAGGGAAGCCAGTTCAGCGTTAAAATAGGTCATTAAAGACCATCAGGAAAATGGGCTCAAAATGTTTCCCTTAATAAAATCCCCTGCAGTACTGTAATTTATGTTCCTTGAGTACACTATTCTGCAGCAACCCAAACCTGCAGGGTGTAGGAGCGTGGGTGTCCATCAGTAACACAGTCAGCACAACCAGCCCTGGCAGCTGAGGGAATGAGGGCCCTTCAGGGCTGTGACTGCCAACCAGGACTGGTGCTCCTTGCACCTTTGAGCAGAAGGTTTGGCCAATCTCTGTTGATATATCAATGGATGGGAGATTTCCAGTGAGGAGAGCTGCCTTTTTTTTGCCTCTTAAATGATTTCTCAAGTTCTCTTGTATCACAGGTGCCTACATTGCCATCTCATGAATAAGTAAATACAATAACTGATTAAGCTCAAATACTAGTTTCTTTCTATTGTTTTGGCAACCAAGTTTCTGAGAGCGTTGGGATGTTGGAAGCTCGGTAGGAGTTTGATTAAACTGTAAGTGGAAGTGCTGAGGACCACCACCAAAAATCTCCTGCAGCTGTAGCCCCAGGTAACACTCAGTCAGGTTATTCATATTCATATTCTAGTTATTCAGAACTACAGAATTTATCAATCAGAACCAGAATTCCCTACACAGTGGTCTGACTGACAGTCTCCAAACATAGGAGATGGAGAAGAGGGATGGATGGAGGGAGGGATGGATGGGTGGATGGATGGATGGATGGACAGATGGATGGATGGATGGATGGAGCTGAGCTTTTGCATTGCCACGGAGGGATAGGTCCCTTTTGTGGCTGTAAACAGGCTTGAGCTGGCTTTAAACCACTCCACTACCACGAGCACTGCAGAGATCAATGGGGGCTGGGAAACCCCCTGGGGAAATGAAGGACATATTGCAGCTGTCAAACAAATTATATACTGGGGCAATGCCTCCAATTACTCCTGATTTAGCTACTTAAAAAGTAATCTGGGTAGAACCGTGTGACCTGACAATTTTAAGAGTTAAAATATAATTAGGCATAATTAGGAAAAGATGCCAGGTGGTAGGTATGATTTAAACAGGTATCAGTTAAAGCTCTCCTGTGTAAGAAGAGGGCAGTTCATGTCAGTCAGTGCTTTGATTTCTCCTTCACACTGGCTCTTTGCTCTCTGCCATGGATTCATCTCTGCACTGTGCTGGAATTTCATATTCCACTTCACCCAGCGTTCACCTTTCAAGTCTTGCCAGTTCTGCTGTAGCTAACTAAACCCACGGGTTCCAGAGGCTGTCCTTAGTATACTCCTGTTCTGGAGATGAATCCTGGTTAGTAGGTGCCATCTCGGGATACAAAAGGAGATGAAACACTGAAATGAATTGCCTTGCCCCAACCTTTGCAATTTGCTGTAGCTTCCACTGTCTGTGGAGAGTTGCCAGCACTGCTGGCAGGGATTCGCTGTGATTGATGGTTCCTGGGCTCTCCTCTCTGGGGCAGGAGACTCAGGGGCACGAACACAGCACTAACCAAAGGGGCTGAAGGGGTTAATTCATGTAATGGAAGAGCCCTCCCCTTGGCTGCCTCAGGAGTGATGCTGAGAGGTTGGTACTATGGCTCTGCCCAGCCACCCCCAGCCTGAAAAATGCCAGTCCTGGGAAAGGATTTCAAGCCAGAGCCATGGATTATGGCTGGGGGCACAGTGTGGAGAGTCCTGTGGCAGATCTTGGAGGAGCAGGGAGAAAAGGAAAGCTTCTTGTGCTGTTCATGAGGCAGAATTATCACAGCGAGCAAGATACAGGTGACAAAGATGTGCTGTGTTCCCATGTTCAGTAAGATACTTGCTTCATAATATAAAGACTTTTTCATGGGAAGAAATATTGCACAGTGGATTTTACAGCAGTCTATAAAGAAGCAGAAGGGCACTGTGACTTCCAAGGTCAGCTGGGAAACTTGTACTTAGACAGAAAACTTGTCTAACTGGGCCTGCTTTCTGCTTTCACCATCGAATGCCTCTGCCCCAAGGAGCTCACTTACAAAATCGACATGCTTAAAGGACAAGGCATGGGATAACAACTAGGGAAAAGAAAACTGGATGCTCCCAGGACGTGCATAAGCATTGTTCTGTGAGCAGTGAAGTCTGGTACCACACAAACTGGTGCCTAGTGTTTATTAAGGCATATTTTTTTTGTTTGAAGCCTTCCCCAAAGATTGCAATAATCATAAAGACTCCTTGTGTGTCTTCTCAGGTGTCTACTAAGGGCTGCAGTCACTCTGCAACCATTCCCCAACAAGCTGGAAGGACCCTGAGCAACCTGGTCTAGTGGAAGGTGTCCCTGCCCATGGCAGGAGGGTGGAATGAGATGATTTTTAAGGTCCCTTCCAACCCAAACCAGTCTGGGATTCTATGAAGAACGTTAACAAAGTCCACCCCCTCGCCAGGCCTCCTTCTGCTAAGAGGTTTGTCTATCATATGAAATGAAATGAAACAAAAACTGACCATTCGGGACACAAATTCAGAGTTTGCTTACACAATAATTCCTATGGCAAATGAGTTAAAAGCTGAAATATTTGAAATATCTCTGACCCACTGAAAGATCAGCCTTTTTTTCTTATTTTTTGGGACGTGTAAGGCTCTCCAGTCTCGCAGGGCAGCTGTGGTTTGCTGTAATACCTGGCTTTATCCACCCTTCTTCTTTCAGTAGTTATAGACTGTAAGCACTTGGGACAGAGTCTGCTTGTGTAAGACACATCTACAAATGCCTGATGTAAAGGGATTCTTACGGGGTTTTCTGGCTAGTAGCACAGTAATAGAAAGAAGAAATACATCTGTACGTTGAACAAAAAATCCATGGGACTGGATAAGGCCAAAGATCATTTTGAGTGTGGCTGGGGCAAAACAGATTTCGTACTTGTGAGTTTTTCATTTTTTAAAATAATAAACACTTTCTTCACTACTCTTTCACTTTAAAAAAATAAAATCACCAACGATTTTGGAAAGTTTCTCTTTTGCTGATTGAGAGTTGCCTGGTATTGCCTCAGGGTAAGACTAATCAGAATAGAGCATTCTGTAAATGCGCTCAGGAAACTTTCCCCAGGACATCTCAATCCATTTTTTTTGGACCAGTGTTTTCAGCTTCCCTGCTTGTGGCTCTGCATTAACAAGATTTATGAGGTCCTATCTTGTCTTGGACACTTGAGCCTCCTCTGCTCATCCATCACTGCTTCTCCCTGACTAACGTCGGCAGCAGCAGTGGGGATCCTGTGCTGTAGGAAATAATGCACTTTCCAGTCCTTCACGGTGTTAATTCACCAGATAAACTCGATGAATCCCCATAGGGACTGAAGTGTAGCCAACAGCAGCCTAGAGAAAGAGCTCTGGCAGTGAAAAGGGCACTTCTTGTGTGAATCCATGGCTGCACTCTGTAGATGAGATAAATATTGCTTATTTAGCTGTCAGCAGCAATGAAGACTTTCTTTTCTGCAGGCCAATATTAGTAAGTGTTAACACATCACTGCAGCAACTCTGGTTTGTTGGGCTTTTTTTTTCTGGTTTGTTTTTTTCCCTGGTTTGGAGGTTTTTTTACGGGGTTTTTTTGTTTGTTTGTGTGGGTTTCTTTGTGAGATTTTTGTGGGCCTTTCGTTGTTGTTTTTTGGGGGTGTGTTTTGGGTTTTTTGTGGTTTCTGGGGTTTTCCTTATTGTTTTGGGGGGTTGGGAGGGTTTTTTTGTTTGTGGGTGTTTTCTGCTTTTTTTGGTTTGGGTTGGGTTTTTTTTCGTTTGAGGTTTGTTGTTGATTGGGTTTGATCTGTTGTTGGTTTTTTTCCAGAAAAACCTAACAGAGTGGGCAGGTAGAATAAATACTGGCAGAAGCCAATGTGGAATGGAGTTTAGGACAAGTAAAGAGAAGGATAAAGGAAAATCCATGCTGAGAATGACATTCCTGCTCTTGTTTTCATTGACACCATCATTCTGGGCACAGACAGAATAGACTTGCTAACTACCCACGCTGGTATTCAGTTTGCAGAAATTATAGCATAATATGAGTTAGCCTAACATCAGAAAAAGCAAGATAAATGTATACATATTTATCTAAAAAAGACTACCTGATGAAATCTTTATAGCATCAACTCAGGGAAAAACTGAAGGACTGTTTTGATCCTAGAAGAGCTGCTCTTGACACACCACTGGAAGCCACATGTGCTGTTAGAACAGAGATGGGTTTTTTTAAGCTTTTGGAGGAATCCCTCATGTTTCATAATGCAACAGTTATACCTTAAGTGAACGTCTGAAATCTCTGACAGAACCAAAGGACCTCATTCTCTGTCCATTTTTACCAGCAGGATCACTCACAGTTCATACTGATCCTCGAGAATAAATAAACCCAGGCTGTGCACTAACGCTCTCCAGAGGCTCATTAAGCTAATTGTGGCTTGATTCCAGTCTCACCTCCTGGTCTCTAAACCAGCACAGCCAGGGACAGCAGAGTTTGTTTTACACACCCAAAGCCAATACTGAGATAAATCCTACAGAAAAGCAGAGTATAATGAAATGCAGCACAGCAGCACTTCCAGAACCACCACACTTCACTCTGTGGATCTGCAAGAACTGCAACGTGTCCAAAGCACTCAGTGGGACCACATTTCCTCCAAAAATGTTTCTCACAGGAAGCCAAATCACGTTTCTTTATTCAACCACACCAGGTAAATTTGCATTTGCAAAATGAGTATCAATTTCTTCGTGATTTTTTGCTCCTCAAAGAGAGATTTCTTGTGGTTGGTGCAGATTCCTTACCCAGGATTGTGGCCAGTTAGTTACCACAGCCTTGTTCACAGAGGTCAGTGCACAGCTAATGGAGAAACAGCATTTATAGCACAAACATCCAAAAATGAAAGTTAGTCTGAAATTCAGGATCCAGGTACCAGTAATTTTAATATAAATAAGCAAAGGGGACCTATTTTAATGCATCAGGTCTTCCCTCATATGGATGGTTCTTCCAAGATTTCTTTTTTGCTCTGGGTTAGAGTTTAACCCCATTACACAGGCGTGACTATGGATCTACTAAAGAGACTTCAACATTTATCACACTGATCCCAGTAAGAAAATTTGGATTGTACTGACTTACCCACTGTGGTATAGTGGATTTGTGACAGAGATGAAAAGAAAATCCATGAGTTCTGATGTACTCCCCGCTGTTCTCCTCCTTACACAATGCTTTGTTACATAAAACTTTTTCTGAGAAAAAAAAAAAGGAGGGGAAATGGAAAAAATAACATGTTTTTGGTTGTAAGCCAGTTTTCTGTATCAACATGGCAGTAGCGTGTGAAGTGAAGCAAGATTTCCTTATAGCACCGTGTGACAAAGCTAATCAAAATAAACATCCAAAAAATAAAGAAATTAAGGATGAGGTAGCAGACTGTGGGGAGAGCAGATGGTTATTTAAAATAACAGCAAATTTTCCATGCTGACTGCAACTATAGCTCTTGTCACAAAACATCGTTGTTAATGGAAAAGGAGAAGGCAGAAACATCACCAGAGCATTTTTGTGGGGCTGGGGAAAGCAAAAGGATCAAAATACTGGGGGAAGAGAGAATTTTCAGCTGTCTCCAAAATCTACCCCAAGTATCAAGGGCACTAGAGCAGAGACTGGAAACAAAAATGCAGCAGGTGGAAGGAACTTCATACTGATCAAATTTGTCACAAAATAGAAAATGTTTCTCACAAGCCCAAGGATCAGACATTCCTCTGAAGGAGAATCTTTTGTCTCCTCAGGAATATAAAACCACAAAATCCATAGTTTATAGTAGTTTGAAGCACAGAAAAGAAGGTCCAGACACTGAGAAAGGAGCTGGGAAACAAAGATTGCCTCGAGACCTTCACTCAAGTCGTGGTTCAGCTCCAGCCACTTGCTCTCAGCCCCACGCACAAATCCACAACTTGAGCTCAAAGTCAGGGGTTTGGCCACGGGTTTTGCCAATCCTGACATTTTACAGGCTCTTGCTATGAGAAAGGGCTTCCACTTTCAAGGGCAGCGTATTCACCATCACAGGCTTTTTATAAATTCAAAATCGAATGTGCTTTTGGAATCTCAGGCAAAAACAGGGAGATGCAGCTTCCAAGACAGAGGGGATACTGGAACCAGATGCCAAGAGCACCTTGGGTGTCTCAGATACAATGGAGCGAACTTGGGAGCCTCTCCCTGCAGTGTTGCTCTGCCCACTCTGTACTGTGAATTCCCCCCTAAGGCTGAATAAAAGAATTAAAAATCAGAGATCACAGACAACTTGATGCCTCTCTATAGTCACAATTTCCAGAAGTGAGCTGTCAGCACATTGGAAGAATGGAAAGCAGCCGGCTCTGCTGGGCGCTATTCAGTGTTTTCAGCGCACCAGACACTTTAGGATCTTGGCACAGTGAGAAATAAATGCAGAAGAAGCATCTTTTCTGTCTCCTGCAGAGAAGGGGAAGTAGAAGGACATAGTGTAAAGCCTCAGAAGCTGGAATGACAGTGACATAGAAGATGCAGCTGGATGCTTTTGCCGAGGATGAGGGGTTCCCATGGAGTTCACACCACACACCGTATGCAGTTGTGTTGGTCGTGGTGGTGCCCACCTTGGTCTGGTCTCTGGCAGTGCCCTCAAATCTGGGAGACCTGGGCAAGGCCCCCCTCTCCCTTATCATCTGCATGTTCCTATCCTTCCATCCTGTTTTCTGCCTGTCTGATATAAATGTTTGTGTTTTCTGTGACTGTGAGACAGCTTTTCTAGTAACTATTTCACTGTAGCAAAAAGTAGGGTTTCTGAGTTTTCCATTGAATGGCACCTTCAGATCTGTTGCACCAGCTTCTTCTCACTCAGATACACCTCAGTTCTGAGTCTCTCACAACTTTCTACTTGAATACACATTTAGCAGCTCTCTCAGGAACAGAAGGGACAAAGGCAAAGGCTTGTTGCCTGCCCTGAAACACTGCAATGTTCATCTGTCCATCCTGATAAACTACTGCAGCTGAACAGCAAGTGAAATTAAAGCATTTTTTCAATTCTCTCCCTCCTAAGTGATCATCCTTGCCAAAAATTAACTGCATGGATGCTCACAGTATTTAAGACCATGATCTGTTCAAAGGTGTTGCTGAGAGTCTTCATTCCTGCTCTGATTCCTGACTGGAGTGATGCAAGATCCTTCTGCAGCATTATCCAGATAAATTATAGCTCTAAATTTCCTTGGAAATCATGCATTTTTGTACTGGCTTTTTACACCCTTTTATTTAAACACTCTAGTATTATGCAACCATTTCATATCACTCCTCACCAGCACAGTATCTGAACACTTCCCACATACAAACTGAGAGGGAATATAAACTTCAGCTAATTGTTGGTATTTCTTGAACATTGGGGTAAAACTCCAGCTTTGATGGTAGCTTTATTTTTCATTTTAGATGTTATAATTAATTCTTAATGTAATGTTGCTTGATTAAAACGGATTTACTACATAGAAACGTTGTTTCCTAAAGCTGATTGTGGGGCTCAGGGCAGGATAAATCTCCTCATCAGCAGTCAGAACAAGGTTATCTACAGGTTTATGATACAGAGGTGGGAAAAAGTTGCTGGTAATCCAGAGAAGAATCCTAGAACCCTGGTTTGTGAGGTAGCTGAGCATGGTTATAAGGACACAGGACAAAGAGCAACGAGAAAAGCTTTAGGAGAGCTGTCAGAGGGAGTGTTGAATCCAGTCAGGAAGCCCTGTCTCCTGTGTGTCAGAGGCAGATGTGGTGAGTCATCACACTGCTGCTGGGGGAATGGAGCTATAGCTACACGCAGATGTATACTCACACCCAATTTTCTAGTTCCTGCAAAAGCATTTGACTAGAGCTTTTCAGTCTTTTTAATTCTGTTTTGCAAATAAATCCTACCCCAGTGGTCTAACGAAACCAAACCTCACTCATTGTCAAGGGCCTTGAAATTCAGCACAGCAACCCCATCCCAAAATCAATTTGTCAGATTACGTTAGAGTCCTTCAGACTTAAAAAATGATGAGCCTCTATATTACATTTCCAAATCTTCTTGCACTTAGCAGCATTTTTCAATAAGTTTCTTTGCAAATTAATTGGCAGTGTGATTAGATTCTTATTCAGGTGCTCCACACAACTACTGGAGTGCTCATGTGAATATGTAATGAAACGTAAGATCAGACTCACTACAGAAGCAGAAGGGGATCAGTGTCTGGCATTTTTTTTGCTTGGCTTTCTTTTCCTTTTGAAATTAAAGTTCTTGCCAAGTTTTACTACCCCCAAAATCACACATTTATGCCTCTAATAAACAGCTGCTAGATGGTTCTCTGAACAGTCTGTTCTCCTTCTGCAGAAACCAGGCAGGAGCCCACCTCCAGCACAACTTGGCTACTTCTCCTCATCTTGATGTGCCCTTGCACATGTAGCTCAGGGAAACACAAAGGTATTCAGACAAACAATTCTGACAAACTCTGTCACAGACTTCCATTTAAGGATGTGGGGGATTAACTTCATAGGAAAATGTATACCTCAGGGGGCAGAAGTCTCGGGTATTATGGTGAGAAGAAAAGCACAGAAAATGAGAAAACTCATTTTCTTTAGAGTGGGGAAGCACGGCATGTACCAGAAGAGTTGACATTAGCACCTCTCTTGCAGCTTCAAGACATGACCCTGCACATATCATGGGGCTGTTGGACTAATTCACCCCTGCCACTTAAACTGGAAAAACAAAAAAAGCACCATTACTGCTGCTATTTCTAAACCTCAAAAAAATTGCTTCTTTTCTAATATGGGTGGTCTTCTGCTGTATGAGAAGTTTAAGAAAAAGCTGTACAAAGACTAAGATATTGTTGCAAGTTGCCTTTTGAAACTGCTTATTTCTATAGACCAAACATTTTAAACATGTTGTTTGTTGTTTAAAACAGTTTTATTCCAAACACTTCTGGCTATATAAGTGTTATCTCCGTGCCAGGATTTTTCCCAGAGGTAGATTTAAGCATGAGGACTTACATCATATCTTTTCTGATGTTAGAGAAATTTGAGTCCAAACTGTCTGACTAAAATCTATTACAGCAAGAACACAAACCAGAGTACAATTCCAGATCATAAACCAGCGAGCCAGGCATTTGGATTTGTACCCCAGATTACCTTTTGCAGTTCAGTCTCATCCCTCAAAATCCGTGAACAATCATATTTGCTGAATATAAGGCAGTCACAGTGGGTGGAAACAAAAGACATGTAACAAGACATATTAAAAAAGAATCTTCAGTCTGGATTAACAGTCCACGGTCCTCAGAGTGGGGAGTGGTAACCTTGAAAAGAGTAGAGAACTAAAGCAATCAGGCTGGAAGGTGCTACTCCTCTGCTCTGCCATGTGCAGTAAGATCACAGAAGGGACACAGGACCATCAGCAGGGCTGCACTTCACTGCTTGACCGCTCTGAAAACAAAACCATTTGGCATCATGAAGTCAGAGCTACGTTTAATTATTTATAAAGTTACACTGAATTCTGAAAGGAAGGAACAGTCAGTGTACCAAGAAGCCAAATAATTAGCCTGCATTAATCTTTGGTTGCCCCCATTCCTTAGGATGACCTGACTTTGTAAGTCATGTGAGCTCTGAAGTCTGTGTAACCACGGCCTCAAGCCCAGCGGACTACAAAGAGTTTTCATTCTGAGTTGAATGCAAAGGCACAAAAAACTAATGATGATTCTGAAGAACATTCAGGTTTCCAGTCGATGACACCAAAAAGGCTTCTAAGGCAGCAAAAAGGCAGCTGCTTCCACCAAAAAACATCAGCTTGAGATCTGATGCTTGATCCCACTTATCTTAATTATAACCTTTCATTAACTGGATAAAGAGAAAAACAATTTTAATATAGTATCTCTTGGGAGAAGACTCAATTGAACAGCAAATTGAGGGAAAAATTTAGACTCACAATGCAGTTAATAGCCAAAATGAAAAGGCTTTTTCCTCAGCTGCCCTCTCATTATAATAGGTCACAAAGTTTTAAAATTTCATTATCTTCAAGGACTGGTCATTTTTTTGCAATGTAAATGGAAATTGGTGTTTCCAACTGAAAATTAAAATGCAGGGTTTGGTGGCAGAAGAAGTTTCTTCTATTAAGACATATTAAAGAATCAGGAGTAGCTCCAGTGACTGAACTTAGTAGATTTAGCCCAGTGCCATAAAACTTCATCATGTTAAGTGTCTCTGTTTAAAGCACTGTTTGTTCATAATGAAAGAGTAAAGGGAGCAGCACAAATGGCATATTCAATGTTCCAGTAAGTTTGGGATTTCCATTTTCTGGAAATACGTTTGTCAACGAGCTTCCTATGATGAACCTGATCATTACCTGTATTAGAAACGGGAGCCTCAAAGAGCCATTGTCAGAATTCATTTTAGAAATTGGTCTGGTAGACAAGTATAAAGACATTTAATCAGCAGTTCTATCCAATAAAACGGATTAGAAGAGCACAGTTTTGCATGAGCCCACCTCGATCACAGTGAGAGCAGACAGCAAGTGTTCTGGATTTGAACAAATTAGCAGCAATCCCCTCAGGGCACAGAGATAAGGTAATACACAGATATGAACTGCAGCAATGAAAGGTAAAGTGGGAGATGAGATTGTTTTTCTTAACAGCTCGACTAAATTGATCCAAGAGGGATAACTGAAAAAATTCAAAGTGGTGAAAGCAAATTGTTGTGGTCTTGGGTTCCTCTTCCAGACCATACTGTAGAAGTAGAGGAAAATTCATCAGCTCTCTCTAATTCCCTTGAAGATAAAACACTCTTCTGCACATGTGTACACAAACACCTTATATGTGAAGCAATTTTCTAAGGGTGGAAATATTCCCATTTAATCCCACCTTCGATCATGGAAATCATTCAGACGGAATCAACCAGACTCCCCTTCAGTGGAGAGAAATGAAATGAAATTAAATGGATGTAATAGCCAGACTCTTTAAAACAGCTTTAGAAACTGTTATACACAAAATGAGGAGGAATTGGCGCTTTCCTTGCTGTGCCCAGGGATGAAATCAACCACAGATCATCACAGCTGGACACTCAGAAAGGCAGTGGCACATGAAATGTTGTCCTGTGAAGACCAGAGCTTCTGGAATGAGAATAACACCAAAATCAGCTCTGAGGATGAACATTTGGCAGCTGTACAAGGACAGCAGTCGTGTTAGACCCAGGGCTAACTCTACATCTGGGTTTCTAACACTTTCACTGATGAAAATCCTTCCCATAAAAATTACAAAATAAAACCAACAGAACACTAGAATTCTGAGACTAGTTTTAAAGGCACCATTTAACAGAGGCAGTGAATGACCCAGTACACTAAATTGGCCACAAACATTATTTTTTCCACCTCTTACTTTAGGTCTTTCTCCACTTGGGCTATTGAGCATTTGGTCTTCAGACTAATAAGTAAAAGGGAGGACAGCAGAACCAGATATTGGGGAAAAAAGAGAGCATGGGACAGGCCAGCATAAAAGGGAATTTCTGAGAAACTCAACTTTACCAAAGCAGATTTGGTGGGAGGTTCTTGCACTCAACAGAGCTGGAGGATTTTGTCCCCTGACCAAGGTCAGGTGGTTCTTGTAAGGTCACACAACACATCCTTTAAAAGGATCAAACGGAACATTGGTAGATGCACATTCTAAACTTACCCCAGCTGTAAATATTTTCTAGTAGAGACTTAGTCATTCAAATGAAAAATTGTGGTGATTGTGTTTAACATCGCCCAAAGCGGAGAGCACTTCAGATAATAGCTTCCAGGGAGGGGAAATAAAACCCTGGGAATAAAGCCATTATTTAAGTCTTGTACACATTTATTCTCATTGCCTGAGCAATTCAGAATTCTGGTGTGTAATTTTAATAGGACCTATTACAGTTCACCTGAGCCCCAACTTTCCTACTGTTAAGGCAAAAGAGATTTTTTTTTTTAATTCTTATTATTTTCTTAAAGTGCATTGAACTCTATCACATGGCAAGATGCATCTGGATTCCAAACAAACTTTCATCTGCTTCTAAAGGTGGATAAATAAAGAAAAACTTTGGAAAGCCAGAAATATAATGTGATTGAATAATTCCTATATCAGCTCTGCTAGTGAACCTTGGGCCTAAATTTAGTCTTTGTGAAGTTGCTGCAAAAAGATCTTTCTAATTTTTAAGGTTTTGGTATCCCATGGCAGCAAAGAAAGCTGGAAAAAGAGCTGTGTTCCAGAACACTTGGAGTTAGCTCTGAGGTAGAGTAAGTTTGGCAAATATAAATTAAAGACACCAAATTCTCCTTCACGTATATACAGTCCGTAAAATACAAGGTGCATAGATAAATGTGATTTAAAAGCATCCCTCAGTGAGGATGGCATAAGCAGTTAACAAATGCACTGATTTTGTGTGAATGAAGGGTCAGCGTTGCCTCTGCCCCATCCAGCCAGAACAAAACCAATAGAAATGGGAAAAAGAGACAGTGAAGGAAAAAAAAAATATATATATGAAGGATTTTTGTCGTCACTAATTCTTTCAACCATGCAGCAACATCTCCAGTGTGCTAAAGACAGGCATGAAAAGGGTATGAATGAGATAAGAGCAAGAAATACTTGATTACTCTTACAGGCGCTGGAGGATGACTCAGAAACACCAGGATGTGTAGGTGGGATCCAAAGCACTGTGTGCACCTAAGCATCAGTCTCTCATGCCTCCCTTCCCTCTTCCAATCTATAAAGGTGTAGTTTGTGAGCTTTTAAAGGTATGACCCCCAACACACACGATAAAATCAAATAGATATTTTTATTTTTAAGTTTCTCACATAACTAAATGGTGAAGTTATCTATTGTGAAAGAAATTGGGGCCTTCCTGTTATTTAGATGATTGCTTAAATTTGACACTTTACCTCTGATATTGTCTCAAGGAGCATAAAACCAGCAAGAATGGCTGAGGCAATTGAGAAATCCTGAATAGGAGGAGAAGCTCTGTCCCTTTGGAAAAAGCTCACAGCCACAGCTTGCTGGAAAAAGCTGTGAAATGTGCTCCTGGGCTCTGTCCCTAACATGATTATGCAAAGTAGATGATAGTAATAGTGCTGCCCTGCCATCACTTACAATGCATCTGCTCTCTTTCAATTTTATGTAATTTTCACTGAATTTAGGTCCATCAGGTTGCCCTGCCACAGGATTCATGTGAAAATGAGATCCTTATTCTAAGCAACTGATGCAGTTGAAGAAATGGGAAGTGTTCAGGCTGCCATCCATTATGCTAAGGGGGGGATATTATTCCAAAAATGCAAAGAGATGAAATCTATTTAAATGTGCAAGATTTCATTTTCTTCCATTCCTGGAAAAAAAGAAAAAAAAAAGAGGCTATTTTAAATAAGAGGTCTGTGTATCACAGCTGTCCTCAGAATACCTGAACATATGTATTCGGGTGGGAATTATGATGTATATGTAACACTGCTTACAGACCTGGCAAAGGATGTATTCCATAGGAATCTGAGCTGGAGTTTGGGGTGAACACTCACTCCTGCTACCTTGAAATAGCAGCTTTGGGATGGAGGCTGCTGAGCAAAATAAATAAGGCATAAAGCAGGCCCAGGAATTTAAAGACAGACAATGACCTCAGCGAAGTAGTAGAGCACTTTGGTCGAGTTAACCTGGATCAATCCACTATAAATTCCTCCAAAACCAGAGTTTATTGATGTGATGCTCCAAGCAGGAAACAGTGCAGAAGGTGGTAATTAGAATTCTGGATTGCAGTAGAGAACTGCTGATCCAGTGGGCAGCTTTATGCAATTAAATCCCTCATGAAGATAACATACATAATTTGCCAAACGTCTTAAGCAATCGTTCATTGGCATCATCGACTTTTACATCCAATTATATCATCTCACTACACTTCATAAAATCCCTGAGTTTTGCCATACAAGCAGCAACACACTGAAACAAAGTTCTGCCTGCTGAAAAAGAGACCAGCAAGCGGCCAGGTGTATCAGGCCATAACAAAAACAATTGCACATTTTACCTCAGTGATATTATGAGCTGTATCTGTTCTTTTTTATGGGAACAGATTGAGATATATACATATTTTTTATGTATACTTTTATATAGCGACGTCAGTCGTGACAGTGTTGTCTACAGCCTTTCTTTAAACCTGTTTATTTACTTGAGGGGGTTTTTTTTCCCCTCCTGAGGTGCCCTAGGCATGCACATGGTGAAAACTGACATTTTGTTGGCTATGAAGATGGAAACACTTCCATGCTTCAGATCTAACCCAAACACTTTAAATTACTGATATAGTTATTTTGGCTTTTTTTTTTTCTGTGTTGTTTTAGAAGGAATAACTGGCTTTGCAATATGTGCTGTAAATTACAGCAAAAAAAAGTAAGCCCTAGGCCTGAAATATAGTAACCAACTCTCTCCTCTCTCCTCTTACAGGTGTCTCCTATACAACCAAATAAACAGAAACAAGAATACAGGCCATATGGAATTCCACCGTCACTGAGATCAATGGATTTTTCCCCTTTGATTAACACTTAAGCATAAAACAACTCTTTTTTTTCAGTGAGTCAGGTTTAGTGTTATTAAAGATAGTGGTGGAGTCACTGAAAATGATGAAGGACAAAACTCAGAGACTTTAGGCAACACCAAAGTTGCTCCTGATCCAGGATCATCTGCCTGGATGAAAACAAACTGACCCAGGTTAAGAACAGAACCCCTGCAAATGTACTGATGATTTCTGTGATGGACAGTGAGGAATTTGGTTCAACAGATAAAGCTCCATGACCAGATAGGTTGCTTTATGGAGCATTCCCTACTGTGAGTAATTATATTCTTTGCACATCAGGATAAAGACAGAATTACACAGCCCTGTAAGTGAAATGGAAGTTTGAAATTCTGGAATCCAAACAGAAGCATTTGTAAAACAAAACAGGAGATGGGACAGGACTGATTTCTGTGACTATTGAGGAAAAAAGGTCCTGTTAGTTGCACTTTGTGGACTCTTGTTTCAGAGACAAACGGAATCTAGAGAGGCATGTTTCTACAAATCAGACAAATTCAGGCATTCCTTGACAAGTCACTTGGCTTAGGCCTGGCTGCTGCTGCTGACATCATCACTGCAAGCCAAATTTCAAACTAACCTGCTCTTTTCACAGCTTTCTGTGCCAGCAGCATTACGTGGCTGTGGCTGAAGTTTGTCCCTAACACATCCTTTGCCCCTCTTAGGATCCAGCCTAGGAAACAGCCTTAAACATCACCTACGTGCTGCAGCCTAGATGCTGCTGCTGCTGAAAGGTGGTTGTGAATACCCTCAGGTAGTCAAAATTTAAATGAAAAACAACAACAAAAAAAAGGGATCCTAGCAGGATCTCCCAAACCTCTGACTAGCCTGGTTCTGTCAGGGTTTGTGTGTTTAAAGGAGCACATGTTCTTCATGAAAATCTGCTGCCACCCTCCGCCACAGCGGAAGCCTGAGTGTAACTGTCATTTTAATGTCAGATGGGCAGGTTTAGTGCTTCTCTTTCTGTTCATGCTGGCGTTTTTTTAATCTTAAAAAGTAGTATTTTTACCTTGAAATACAAATTTTTAAAAATGCCCCAGAGAAGAAAAGGTTGATCTGAACAATGCCAGTCACAGCACTAAAACTGTCAAGGAAGGGAATTCCTTGCAGATTTATGCTGGGCTGGTGTGACTTTAGTTTGGCAGACACTCAGGCACTACCAATAAAAATCACCTTCAGTAACCATGCTCTGGCCTTCTGATCTTGGCTTGGGACAGCCAGGGGTTCAGGAACTGATTCTTGTGCTCACCTTGAACTGGTTCGTTCTAAATCCACTGGCTCTTCTCTGTGCTTCCCTGTAAGCCTGGAATATGATGGATTTATTAAACTGAAAACTCAGTGAGATGGCTTTTCTCTCCCCAATCCCCACTCTGCACTGGGATATTTTAAAGCATAACAGCAGCAGTAACAAACCTCTGTGAGTGCTTAGAGGTAATTATTTGCACCGTTTCAGTCTATTTTTCTAAGGTTTGCCATCTGATGCCCTCCTAACATGAAGCTTCTCTCTGCTGGGAGAATGGGCACAACTGATCACAAGGGAAAAGTTCAGTTCGAGAACATATGTCTGAGCAAACAGGATGGATCCCCTGGCTGACAGCTGCTGCCCTCAGCCTTGCTGCTTCACCCTTAATTTGATTTAAATTCCATATTTTGCACCTGTAAGAAGCCATGCAAGGCAGATCTTGAGAGGAAATTCTCCACTCCTCGTTCTTGTTCAATATAATTGTATAATCTTGTTTAATATAATCACTTTTTTTGCTGAGAAAAAAGGTAATTGGCAGAAAGCTGGGAAGTATCACCTTGCCAAGCACTGAAAGAGGCTGTGTGATAAGACTCTAATAATGAACAGCTTTATCTTTTTGGTTATTCCTCCTTGACAGGTTTAAAGGGGAGAAAGCCATCTCTCCAGCAAACTGTCTCCATCGATTTATTAAAAGATATGCAAAATGATCAAGATCCAACTGTTGGGACAATTCCTGGTTCAAGCAAAACTTCATACAGCTTTCACACTGGAAAAAAGGGATTTTGAAAGTATGGCTGAAGCTCACAAATCAGATCAGAAGTCCTCTTTTCAGGAGGTCCTCATGAGTCACAAAGGACATTATGTTTGGAAAGACCGAAATATGCCAAGGCACTGAGATTACCTATTTTGTAGGAGTATTTATAAATCTGAGAGTTATTTGGTGCAGGAAGAGGCCCCAGATATACATTTTGCATCTACATCTTACCTATGTAAGAAAAATCCTGTCAGATTCTATATCAAAGATATACTAAAACCCCCCAGCAAAGGTTAAGTGACTGGGTTTAATGCAAAAGGAACCAGAAGATACTCTTTTACAAACATTCATGAGGCATATCAAAAATTCTCCAGGACTTGGACTGAAATTGTTGCTTTGTTAAGGGCACTAGCACATGGTGTTCTAAAATAATGACAGAAATAGTTGTAGCCATATTGCTTATCCCAGAAATCCAACACTTCTAGAGAGAATGCCAAATGCCAAGCTGACTTCTCAGTTGTTGCAACGTCTTCTGAAATATCATTTTCTGGTTGGGGAACAGGGCTGAGCACCCTCAGGTGATACAACAGCCAGCCAGGTTTCTAAGGCTGAAAGAGTGGGAAGAAAAAGACAGGAACAAAATGATGCAAAATTAAGCTGGAATCTGCTTAAACCCAAAAGTAAGGTTTAAACTCAAACGAGAGGATCGTAAATTTTTCTGAATCTGAAAAATCTGTTCAGCAAGTGGGAAAAAAAAAAGAAAAAGAAAAAAAAAAAGCTAAAATTTAATGAGGGAAAAATTAAACTCTGGTCCGAATCCAGGTGGAGGCTGTATGTGGCATTATTATAGGCTCCCATATGTCTGCTAGAGGCACTGAAGTGACAAGGGAATTTAGACACGGGGAAATGTAATTATCTGTGATTGAAACAAAATAGCAGCCAGTTTATGAATATACTCTTCCTGCTGAATTAACGTTATTCTCCTGAACTGAATTATTTTCAGATGATCTTGTACTTTCAGAGGTAGCCCTAAGTTTTTTCACATTTTTCACATTTTTCACATACTATTAGTCATTAGAACTTAGTGACATAGAAATTGCTATTTGAGTTGACACAGTTATTCCCTCCTGATGTCTTTAAATAGGAGCACAATGTGACAGATGAGAGTGCTGAAGCTCAGTGTCTCACACAGACTTAAAAATAATAAAAAATTATTCCTGCAAAACTTCGAAAACTGTTCAACGGGGGAACAATTTTTATACTCTGCAATTTATTTGCTTTTCTTTCTTCCTTCATTTTTCTGTGCCTAGAAACGTGTATGAAAACAGGAATTTAGTTGTTCAGGAACTCATTTCCTCCTGCTGTGCAGCCATCACAGGAAATCATAACCCTTTCTCTCAGTAGCAGCTGAAGAGTAGGGAGCAGCATAGATCAGATAAAGATTAACCAGGTCTGAGATTTAGGGCTGGATTTAACTGTAAAAACACGTAGACTTGCATTTGAGATTGGCAAAATCCTGCTGATAGGTAATTTTGGCTCAAAATGAGGAAAGCAGTGTGAAGCCTGGGCTGTGTAAATTCAGCACAACCAGGACACAGGTAGAGCAGTGGTGACAGCAGGCAGAAAGAATATTTCTGGAGAGTCCTGCAGTCTTGATGCAGAGAAGTCATTCCAGCAAGATATCTGTCACTCTGGAGCTCTCACAGAAAGTTATTCCTGGAAAATTTCAACAGCATCTAAGCCAGACTGGAGTCACAGACTTCTTTCCATTCCAAGAGGACAGTCTGAACCCTGTTGGAAAGGAAGATTCATATCCAGGGTTCACACTACCAAACTTTGCAAGGCTTTACACGTGAGGTTTAGGGTTTAACTCATTTCAAATGTTTATTTAATGTTAGATTAACCTGTTTGGGGTATAAGCAATTACATCAAGCCCAAAACAATGAAACAAGCCAAGTAAATTCTTTGGGTATCAAAAGGTACACAAAGTTCAGTTTCATAAAATTGCATCTTGCCCTTCCTGCTTTCTATTATTTGGATAATTTGCATAAATGTCTCTGCTTGTGAATGTTTGCCCCCACTGCTTTATTATTCACTCAGAACAGTCATTCTTTGCATATGATATCACTGCTATTTGCTATTGAAATATTTTTAATGTCACAAAATGGATTGAATCTTCAAGTGATGAGTGAGCAATCGGAAAACCTGATCACCTAAGCAACAGCAGCCCCGTTTCATGCCTGTGTGTCCAATTATACCTAACAAGGCAAAACCCCCTTATCTCCCAGGGAATGATACATACTCTTTCTTCCCAAACAGATTTATTTTTTTTTACGCCTGAAATGATGGGCAAAGCTGGTGGGTTCTGCATTTTGTAACCAAGCCAGGCGCGGTTATTTGCAAAACATCAACTTCAAGCTGATATTTTCATACAGAACGATCCTCTTTGTGGCAAGGAAGGGGCTGTCTGGGGGGGATTGCAATGCTGGGGACTTTTCCCCAGTGCAGCCTTCCAGCGTGGCAGCTCCTTGGGCTGGAGGAGGACGGGCCCAAAGGGCAAACGCTGGACCGGCCAGGACCTCCCAGGCCAGGAGGGCGAGCACTGGGGTGACCGAGGCTTCGTGGGCATCAGGGCCGACCCCCAGCCCTGCGGTGACCCCCCGGTGCTGCCACCCCAGCCCTGGGGTCCTCAAAGCCAGCAGAACATCCCTGCGGAGCCCACTGGGACGGCAGCGTTGTGCCACCCCCACGACTGTCCCCGGAGACCCTGAAACACGACGGGGTCCATAAGGCTCTTCCCACAGGTCCTGAAGGCTATTCCCGCGGGTCCATAAAGAACTCCTCAGAGGTCCATAAAGATCTCCCAGAGGTCCATAAGGTTCTCCCAGAGGTCCATAAGGTTATTCCCAGAGGTCGACAAGGAACTTCCCAGAGGTCCGGAAGCCTTTCCCTAGGGGTCCCTGGGGCACTTCCCCCAGAGGCCCAGGAGGCTCTGCCGGGCAGTCGCGCTCTGGCCCCGTCCCTCAGGGCTGGCTCTCGGTGGCCTCGGGCGCTGCGAGCCCAGCTCACGCCCCACAGGGGAACCGCTCCGAGCCCGAGGGACCCCCCGAACCTCCCCCGCCCGCGGCGCGGTCCCAGCCGGCTCTTTGCCCCCTCCCGGCCGGCAGGAGCCGCTGCGGGCGCGGCGCGGCGATGAGCGAGGCGGAGGGCGGCTCGGCCGCCGCCGTGGAGAAGCC
>VZRE01010452.1:584764-644200 GCA_013396775.1 Cephalopterus ornatus | reverse complement strand
GAGCGAGCCCCGGGCCCTCACGGCCCTCTGAGCGGCCCGGGCTGGGCACGGAGCGGCCCCCGCCGCCTCAGGGACCTGCTGCCTCCCGCCGGCCCTGAACCGCAGAGCGGGTCACGCAGAAAGGGGCCACAGCGGGCCGCGGGCTCCAGCACAGGGCACAGGATTGCGCCCAGAGTGCTCTGGGACGTCTCCAGTGAGGGGGACTCCACACCCGCTCCGTGGAGACCTGCTCCAGTGCTCACAGTACAGGAGTTGTTCCTCCTGTTCGGATGGAACTTCCTGTGCGTGTCTGCCCGTTACACCGAGCAGGGCCCGGGTCCGTCTTCTTGGCATCCCCTCTCTAGATATTCATACACATTGATGAGGTTCCCTCTCAGGCGTTTCTTGTGCAGGCTGAACAGGTCCGGCTCCCTCTGCCTTTTCTCCCAAGAGCAGGGCTCCAGTCCCTTAATTCCCCTCCACTGGACATGCTCCAGGGGCTCTGTGTTTCTCCTGTACTGAGGAGCCCAGAACTGGGCACAGCACTCAGGAGGCTTTCCTCCAGTTATTTCTCACACAGCCCCTCTAAAAGCTCTGACTGTGTGTCAGCGTTACCCATTGGAGCACCCTCAGCCCCCTCTGGAATAGCACCTGCAGTGTAGGGTGAAGGATCAGCCTGCCTAGATGCTGCCTGCCTCTCCTGTAACATGTGGATTCCTTGTAACAACACAACCCTTTTTAGTGGTGTCATAAATAGATAAATAAATGCATGTACCTAAATCTTATCTAAACGGCATCAGTAAAACTGCTAGCAGCGTTAATTGCACTGAGTTCTTCCCCTCCAGGTGTGAATCGCCATTTCCACATGATTTGTATCCGGGATAAATTCAGCCAGAATATTGGGCGGCAGATTTCATCCAAAGTGATTTGGGACCATCTGAGCACCATGTACGATATGCAGGCTCTTGTGAGTATAAAGGGTTGATGCAGCCACACGGTTATTACGTAGAGTTGAGAAGTTTTGATAGACCAGAATCACTGGGTCTGTTGTACTTTTTCATGATACTGAGAATCACATGTAATTCTTTGGGTTGATGGGGTTTTCCCTAAATAAATACAGATTAGGTGGGAGACAATAAAACCTGCAGAGGCTTGTGAGGGTTTTTTGTTTGTTTTTTTAATATGATGTTCTGACTTTGTTTATTAAAGTTGGCTAAATGCTGATCCAGTAAATGTTTGCGTAGATATATAAGTGTCAAATGAAAAAGTTGCAGTGTGTTTACTTAAGAATTTGCCATGTTTGGGTTCCAGAAATGATCTCAAATGGTCCTACATCATGATCTCAGGTATCTTGACCTCAGTAATCAGTCTGATATCAGGAGCCTCCTGGTTCTCTAACATCTGAACTGTCTTGTTAAGAATTATTTAGCTACTAATCACATGTAAAGTTAGAACTGGAGATTTCATTTCTAAATTCCAGTTAAAATTTTTACCAGTCATTCACAGAGATCTTTCTTTTCTTTCTAAGCATGAATCCGAGATTCTTCCATTCCCTAATATAGAGAAGAATTTTGCTCTTCCTGACGAAATGATACAAGAAGTGAGAGAAGGTAAGATGTGACAGCAGTCTCTGATCCTTGATTGCTCTGATCTCATCCCAGAATGTTTAACAAAACTCTCCCCAAGAAAGAGTGTAAGATGTTGATCCAAGGCCATTCTTTCAGACTGGTGTGTTCGGTGCAGTGGGAAAAGGGAGTGTTAAACAGATACAAGTTTATCTCATGAATTTTTAATCAACGGACCGAAGGAACTGTCAAGGAAAGGATCCCAGTGCTTGTGCTGTTCATATCCTTGTTATCAGCCTTTGTGAGGGACCATTGCAGGAAACAGACACTTTGGTCAGGTTCCACACAGAAAATCTCAAATTCTTAAATACGAAGTAGATGGGATGCTAATGTAGCACAAACAGGTTCTGTTTGTACTGTTTAGATTCAATTTCTGCTTGGCTGGTACCACTTTGCAGAGTGAAGGCAAAATGTAGTTCCTTATTAGTAGCTTATTGTGGGTTTTTTCAAGCATCTGCCAGAGGAACTTTTCCAAATTACTGCTGAATGTTGCACTGAATACGTAGTTCTATAAACCCATCTAACCATTACTAACAATCCTTTCTGTAGGAAAAGTAATGATGGAAGAAGAAGTGAAAGAGGAAATTTTAAAAGAAGAGCTGGAAACGCATGCAGGTCCAGAAGAAGGTAATTTTGTAACTCTCTACTGTGTAATACGAGATTAAAAACCAACTGTAACGCTCAGAAATTAATGTTAAAATGTAAATCCCAAATGCAGTGTACTTTGTGATTTGTACTCAGACTCAGCATGTGCTCATGCCAAGAATTAGAATAATTTAAGAATGCACAGAGTAAGAAGTTGCTTATCGAAAAAATTTCTTCTTCTCCTAATTCACCTGTGCAGGTTGTATAGCTTTGGAGATTTTTTGGGTTTAATACGTACTTGACAAGCCCCTGGGAGTCTGAAGGAATCTGAGGATCTCTGAGAGAAAGTTGGGTCCAATTTTATTGAACCTAAATACTCTGTGAAAGGAACTTTGTAGTCATGGGGGAAATAGGGGGTATAAATCAAAAAAGATTGTAAAATTGTGTACTTAAATGGGAATTCGGGCAGAGTGTTTATTTTATTTTATTTTATTCTCATTATCTTGCTTCCTTTAAATAAAAGGCTTGTTTTCCTAACACTTTGCTGTAGAACAAGTCAGATGTGAACAGTTGAGTTCCTGCTATTTATATTAACAGACCAAGCCAACTGCTACCTATATAATTTCATCATATTTATATCACTGAATAAGTGGTGTTTTAAGATTGTAATAAAAGATCTAAAAATGTATTTAAAAACATATTAAATTTCACATTTTGGGTGTTCAGTTTTAATATCTACCTATGATACCAAATGTAATGACCGTTGCTGATTATAAATTCCATAAATTGGTCCTATGTTCTGTAAGTGTTCCTATTAAGTATTTTAATATTAAGTGCTGTTTAATTCCACTTAATGAATTCGATTTTTAGCCTGTGAAAATACATGCCTGTCTTTAAAACAAATAATAAAAGCAAGATGTGCCTTTCTCAGAGAAGATTTTTCCTTTAGAAGTGAAATTAATACTTAATGGTGGATAAATACACTGAGAGTTGATTGTTTTGAGAAGTTTTATGTAATATAAAGAAATTTGATATCACTCTTGTTTGCCTATGTGTGTGACTCTGATCTGGAATCATTACTTTGATCCTATTTCAGTTTTTGCACCCTCTGGAAGTTTAGGAAAAGCCACTGAAAAGCCAAGCAGCAAAGAGAAAGAGAAAACTTCATCAGATTCTGGATCCAAAGAAGGATCTGATAAGAGGAAGCGCAACAGAGTCACTGAGAAGGTGTTAAATGCAAACAGTAACCCTTCCAGTCCCAGCGCCGCCAAACGCCGCAGGACGTAGAGCTGTGAGAGAGGAGTCACAAACTCTGGGATGGGAGGGGGGAACAGCAAAAAAAAAAAAAAGTCGCAGGATAGTTGCTACATAAACTCTTTGAGGAAGGAAAAGATGCCTGAGCCAGGCGTTTGAAGAACCCGCACGTCGGCTTTAAACGCGCAAGACCCTTGGCTGCTGCGGGTGTTCCCTGGCTGCCTCCTCGGGGCCTGGGGAGAAGGCTGGGAGTGTGCAGAGTGGATGTAGCAGTGCCAGTGGCTGCATTCCCAGCCAGCAGCACGCTCTGTGTCAGCACAGCTCACGAAAGCCCCGTGCCCAGTGGAACACGGGGCCTTGGGTCAGCAAAAGGCGATTGCTGTAAATCTGGGATTGTGTTTGCTGCCTTTGCTGCCGTCTGTGAATATCACAGACCAGCTGTGGGTAATGTTTTGGCCATTTCACTTGCTGCAAACATAGAACTTGTACCAAATGTCTCAATTTGTTGGTTCAGTACAACTAAAATTCTTTTAAATGCAGATAACTGCTGCATTGAAGTGTTCTGTCGCTCTGTTTGCTGATGGAACCTCATTTCAGCCTTAGAGATGTAACATTTTCCAATCTTTCTAAGTTTATATACCATAAGTGAAGTGAAAATTGTGATGCCCCTAGCCAGAATAATTAATAAGTGTCCTAAATAAAATATTTGGAGATGTCACATTGTTTTGTAAGGGATCAGCTGAGCTGTGCATGAACCTGGAGGTGTTGCTTCATCCATTTGTAATACAGTAGTATAAAACAGTGGGGTTTGTACTTAATTATTTATTTTTTTAAAGCAGTTTTAGTAGTAGATGTAAATGGAATTGGTTTTCCAAAATGTTCATTTTGTTCTACAACTGAAGAATCTTACTGACATTGTAATGCTTATCTTTTATATGCTAGGTTAATGAGATTTGATGAAATTACTATTTTTGTGTTGTGAGAAGACGGACAACAGTCAACAAACACCTCTTACATGGTGAATGAGGCAGGTTGAAATGGTACTGAATTTGTTTCATTATATTAACTACTAGTTAATAAAAAGAAGAATTACTTCTTAATCTGTCAGTATTGCCTTCAAGGTGAGGCACTAGGAGTCTACTACTTTTTGCTTTTATTCTAGGTACGTAGCCAAGTTCTTGTCTGCCTTATTTTCTTCTTTTGTTTTATACCAAGAATAAATTTGACTTGTTTTTATTTTACTAAATGGTAATTGTTGTGTGACTTGATTAAAATGTGGCCCAGTTTATTTTGGAACTTATTTAGGTATCTTGTGCCTTTAGCGAAATTGGTTAAAATTGCCTACGATGGGGTTTAGGTTTGGCTTTTTTTACTAACTTTGATACAAACCACTACGCTGTTATTTCTATATGATACTCAATAAAAAATCCTGACCTGCTGAATACAATAGATAGGTCGCTGCAAGCTTCCAAACTTGAGGATTAACCAGAAGGTACAATTATCATGAATTTGGTGCTTTAAGCCTTTGGAGAATGTCTGGTGAGATGCCACGAACCGGAGAGCTCCTTGGAGCTCTGGTTTGTGGGAGAGGTGCTGCAGGAGCCTCAGAGGTCTTCTGGGCAGGTGGCAATTGATCTTTTATAACCTTACATGAGGAAGCTCCTGATTTTAGTGTTGAAAAACTCAATTTGTTAGGTACGATCAAGTTCCTAGAGGCTGTAGCCACACGTCACTGACAGATCTGTCACCCAGTGAGTGCCCAAAGGTGAATGAATGCCTCTGCTAAGTTTTGCTATTCCCTTAAGAAACTCTGTCGTGATCTACACAGATTTCGGTCAGGAAGTGCAGATTTTTTAACTCTCAAGTCTCGCGCCCTGCGGGTGTAAATCCAACTCATCCAGGCGATGCCATTCCGAAATGTTTGCTCTACCAATGACACGTTTTTATAGCTCCAAGTACAAGTGCGCCGACAACAACGTGTCCTGGTGCAGCCTCCCTCAGCGCCAGCCTCGTAGCAGAGAAAAAGCCCACTTGGGATTTCACGCTCAGCCCCGCAGATTTTTTAGGAATTTTTTTGGACGTCGACTTGGGTATTGACAAACGTAAACGCTTTAACTGACCCCAGCGCTGCCGCGCTCCCCACGCACCGAGTCCTGGCTCCGTGGGAACACTGCTCGTTCGCTGGTTTTCCAGCAGGAATGACCGCTTTTCCCTGCCGAGGTGCCGGCGCTCCCGGATCCCGGCGGAGGGAGGAGGGAAGCTCCCGGTGCCACCGGGAGCGGTGCGGGCGGGCGCAGGAAGGGGGCGGGGCCTGCTCGAGCTTCCGTTCCCCCCCCCGCGCGTGGCCGGGCTTTGTGCGCGCGGGCGGGCGGCGGCCCCGCCGCCCCTTTCGCTTTCTCTTTCCCTTCCCCCGCCGCGCTCCATGGAGTCCTCGTACTCGTACCGCTTCTGGACGGAGGAGGGCAAGCCGGAGGACTGCGACTCCACCTGGGAGGGAGAGGAGGAGGACGAGGAGGAGGAGGAGGATGGCGGCGGAGGCGGCGAAGCGGAGGGAGCGGAGGCGGCGGCCGGGGAGGAGCCGCAGGATGCGGGGGAGCGGCCGGGGTCGGGCAAGGAGCGAGAGTACCGGGTGGGTGCGGGGGTCCCCGGGGCGCGGGATGGGCTGAGGGACCCCCTTCCTGACCCTTCCAGCCGGGCGCCTTTCCCCTGTTCTCTCCCGGAGTTGCCGCATCCCTCGGGGCTGCCCCAGGTGCGCTCACCTGTGTGAGTGATGTCCCTGCCCCCTCTCTGCTACTCACCCGTGTGAGTGATGTTGTTCCTGCCCTCTCTGCTACTCACCTGTGTGAGTGATGTTCCTGCCCCCTCTCTGCTACTCACCCGTGTGAGTGATGTTGTTCCTGCCCCCTCTCTGCTCTCAGCGCGTTTGGGCTCCCCTGTCTGGTACCTGATTTACTAAGAGGAACTGGAGCAGCTTGAAATACTTCCTAGAAGTCAAAGGGATTTTGCCCTGGCAGCGATGCCTGAGCACGTAGTTTGTCCTCATCTTGATGAAGCAAATCCTCCGGGAGAGGGGACAGGGATGGGGATGGCAGAGGGATGCTGTGACTTCATGGCCCCTTAAGATCCATTAGACTGCCATGAGCTGGGTTTTAATGTTTTCCCCCACCATTCCCTATGGTCTGGGTACTTCATCCCATAAACACAGGTTCAGTTTTGTGTATGTCACCTGCCTGTTCACCACATGAATGTGACACTATGGCATTGATGTTCTCCTTGCTTTTCAGCTTGGTACGGTGGCCTTCCTTCTGCTCTTTGATGCCATTAATAAAATGCCATCACGTAAAACCTGCTCAGTTTGAAAAATGAGCTGTAATTTTTTTATTTCTTTTGGACATGTTTTATTTTCAAAGGAACGCGTTTAGAGCAACTCTGAAAACACCAAAACACATGATGTGTTTTAAAAGCTAGAGGTATATGTGCAGTTATATGTGAGGTGCTGCAAAACATGAACACTTTTGTCTAGTGCCTTAAAATAATGTTTAGTTGAAATAAAAGGAACCTATTAGTCTTATCTGAGGTCCCTGTTTTTAGCATCAGTGTTTTTTAGTTTGACATTGAGTGTCAGTAGTTTTTTCTCCAGCATTGCTTTGGTAAATGCAAAACTGTTTCTTTTTCAGTATTTCCTATCTGTCAAAACTACAGTCCTTTAACTCCTCCCCTTTTGGGGAAAAGGAAACTAATCCTTCACTTGAGTTTCTTTTCAGCAGCTCTTCCCTTCTCTTAGAATATAAATAGGCAGATAAAGTTTTCTAATGAATACACTTTTTAAGGAGTTTAATATGACACTTTATTTTTTTAGTAAGCATTAAGATATTAAAATACCACTTTAAAAAAAATTCTCTGTGCACACGGAAAGGTGTTTTGGGTGGAGTAGTTGTAATACTGAATGGAGGATGCAGGGTTTTCCTTTGAAGTGTTTTACATTGTTTGAGGGCATGCTGTCAACTTTCTTTTGTGCGTGGCTGGAGTTCACAAGTTTTAATAACTCCAGAACACTCAGATTATTCTGTTTGCATGTGTTTGTTCTTCAGGTGTTTGTTTTTTTTTTTTTTACTTAGAACAGCTCTGGACTGTGTCAACTGTAAAAGCAAGTACCATTTTTTCACTCCAGTGGGTGGACTTTTCCAGCTTTACCTTACAAAGGAGGAAGTTGTCCCTGAGACTTACGGCCCCTGGAATATTGTTCTGCATTTTTCAAGAGGAGCTGTTCCTTCAGTGATGAATGTGTAGTCACCTCTGTCTGATAGTGCTGTGAAAAATTTTAAGGGCAGTGAGAATAGATGCTCAAGGAAACAGTAAATCTTCTGCTATCCATTTATCCCTTTACAGCCTGTCAAAAGCATGGATCAGTTTCCAAAACTAGTTCCTACTTCTGCTTGTTTTACACTAATTCTCATTCTTCTCCCCTCAGTCTAGATGGTATTCTTGCTGGCTGAAGCTGCTAGTGTTTTTATTCGGTGCTGAGGTTAGAGTTTTTTATTATTATTTGCACTACGCGCTTTCAAAATCAACTTAAAATTCTCCTTTTATCTTTGCGTTTCACTTGTCTCTGTAACTGCTCCATATTCACAGTCTGAGGTTCCTCCAGGTGTGTCTTTCCAGCTCTTTTGCCTTGCAGCGCCTTTAGCTTCTGTGAGTGAGCTTTGAAAACTTTGGGGGTTGTGTTCATTTTAAGAAGTTCTCTCTAAGGCTGCTCTAATGCCTGAAGTTCATGTTTTAATAACGAATGCCGTAGTTCTGCTTTCTCCTAAATCTCGGTCAACAAAAGGTTTCAGTTCCTCTTCTGGGGTTGTCATCTTTCTCCTTGCAGTGCCTGGTTCACAATCCACGCCGCCTTTCATCCCTTTTGGTTGCAGCTGGTTTCCAGCTGATTTCTCAGCTGAACCCTGTTTGTGTTCCCCTCTCCTGGCTGTGTTCTCTGCTTCCCTCACTCTTTGCACGGTGATGCATGTTCTGCCTCCAGGTTTGGAGGGTGAAACCCACTTAAGGTTTCCTGGCAGTGCTGTGAGACATAAAGGGGATCGATTTATACCTTCAAGTTTCAGCCTTGCCTTTTAGTTTGTGTTTCTTACCTGGAAAGAAAGGGAAGGTTCTGTTCCTGTGTGGCTTAAATAGAAGTTTATAGAGACCCAGAAAGAAAACCTACTTGGAGGACAAAAAGCTGAGTTTTGCTCTCTTTGCTTCCTCATCTTATTCTCTTTATTGCTGGGCTCCAGAATGCCTTTTCCTGGATCTAGCTTCTCTCTGGACAAGCCTTACAGCCCCTCACACCATGGAATTGCATCTGTCTCTGCAGCTACACTGGCTCTTCAGCACCCAGTTATTTTCCAAAGTGGGAGCCAGTCTACTGTTATCCTGTCCCACCTGACTGCGTTCAAGGATGTTATTTTAGAACCTTAAGTGTAAAGAATATCTGGAAATTGAATATTAATAATTGATTATATTAAAAAAATGTTTTAATTAATTCCATGTAACAATCAACAGGGCAACTGAGTGGGTGACTTCTTTACACCAAGGTGTTAGAAAATGTAGACCAGTTCCAGCCTTAATTATTAATGAACCAGTGATCATTGTTCGTTAGAAAGTGGGTTTATTTTTCTCTGTGCAAGTGAGGTTACAAAATACCAAGTGAGACTATGAAATAACTAGGGAGAGTTTTTGCTGCTTCTCTCTTTTAGGTTCCTTATAGTGCTCATTTTGCAAGAGTTTGCACATCTCATTCCCATTTTCTCAGCATTCTTGTTCTTGCTGTGAGCTGGCATTGAATAATCTGTGCTGTGCTTTGCTTTGGGGGCCCCTTTATTCATGAGCAGTCTTGTTCATTTTGGTGGTTCTAAATTGTCACAACACTGTTAAGTGCTTTCATGGTTTGGGACAAGATGATTCAGCACTCAGCAAGATTAAACCTGTCTGTATTGCTTTTGAAGTGTAACAAAATCTCTTATCATTGGAGTAATCCACTGCAGAAAATAGAGAAGTAAAAATCTATATGTATATAATTCACTTAGAATGCATTTTAAACTGTCATACTTGCAACTTCTATTTCCACGAATTTCAGAGGAACAAATGAAGCTGTTCTTTTGTGATTTCTGTGTAAATGTGACACTTGAAATGAATCCAGCACATCTGTGTAGTGAGGAGAACCTGGCACCTGTTTGTGTGGCACCACAGGTTTTTCTCTGTAGCAATTTGAATTACGAATAAAGTGAATTCAGCTGTAACTAGGTAAATCTGTCACTTGGCAACTAATAGGGATGATGTGAGACACTGCTGTGGGTATTCTCATTTCGTATCTGTTTTTTATTTTATTAGTGAAGTTTGGTTTCAGAATGTTCCAACTGAATGCTTTTTATTTGTAGGAGCAAAGCTCACGTTCATCACGGCTGTCTCAGGTAGGCTTGACATAAAGTTTGGTTACATGGAAAGATGAGTAGTAATTAAGATGACGATTGGAACAAAAGTCCAATAAAATAAATATCTAATGTGACCACGTGGCTCTGTTATTGTTTGCTGTCTGGATCAGCGTGGTGCTTAATCAGCAAGGCTGATCTCGAGCATTAAAGCAAAGATGAAGAAAACTTTTTATTTCAGTAATGTCTACAGGGAATGAGAATCTTGAATTTCAGGGGTATTTCTGCATCTTAAATTCTACAGTTTTAAAGTCTGGCCTCTCCCTTCACTGGGGTTTTTAGCAACTCAGAGATATGTCTTGTTTTAAAACCTTTTAGGTAAGGGGGGGGGAATGACATTTTACTGTTTGGGATTTCCAGCTGGTTCTGATCATTTCCATAAGCAAACCCAGCTGGGATACAAGATAGGCATAAAAATGAAAACCTTGATCGATAAGACTAGAAGGGAAAAGAAATGTTTTGGTTAAAGGATAAGGTGTGAAATTCTCTGAGTCCAAGGTCAGGAATGCAGAGAAATGACAGCAGTAACAGTCTGGCTGGCTTTGGGGGTGCTGGAGTGCAGAGTGCAGGGCACATGTGTGAGAGATGCTCAATTCAGTCAGTGGGTGATTCTTTTCTCGCAGAAAATGGCTTTATTGTGAATCTCTGATGTGTCTGTTTCCCACAGTTCAGCTGGAGGCGCAACTGGACTGCGGCCAAAGACCTGCAGAGATACAGACACCATTACCCAGTACGTGCTCAGGGATGGGGCACCGGCTCCTGGGGCTCCTCCTCGTCCCTTCCTACCTTTAGGAACACTTCCTAGATTTGGGAACACCCTTTTGCCTTTACCTTTACAGAACCTTTAAAGGATTCATTTGTGAGGGGGAAGGGATGATGTGGGTGCGTCAGAAACAAGCTGTTACTTCCCAAAACACATTTCAAGGATTTAGCTTGAGAATGTTTAGGAAATGTGAGGGAAAGCAAGGAGAAGTGTTGAAGTGAGTATTGCCTTTTAAAAGATTGCTGCTTGTTGATTTCTTGTTCTCACCTGCAGGATTTGAAAGAAGCAGAAAATGAGGACGAAGAAGAGATGTGGAACTTAAGCTTTTATAAAAATGAGATTTCTTTTATGCCCCAGGGTGAGTATGTTGTGTGGTGGCTGTTTGATGCAATCTGCTGTAGCTGCTTGAATTGGTGAAGGAGCAGCTTCATCCACGTGGGACAGTTAAAAACCAAACCAACCAAACAAAACAAGAACACCACCCAAAACAAAACAAACAAAAAGCCCATCAAAATTTCCATTTTGAAACGTCCTTGTTCCTCCTGTATTTTCCTTAATTTTCTGCTTGGTGGTAGAAAACTAAGGTATTTTTCTGGCTTACCAGGTTGTCTAGTTAGGAGAAGCTAATGCCTGTGTGCAAACACCCACGTCTGGGTAGTGAGCCACCTGGGGTGATTGGCTAACTTCAGTTTTAATTTGGTGTGGTTTCTTGCCTGACCTTTTCCTTTTCCTTGCAGGTGTGACTATTGAACATCTGCTTTCACATTGGTGGGATGACTATGAAATTCTGGAAGACAACCATTCTTACATACAGTGGTAAACTGTCTGCACAGAGTGCTTCTCTTTCGTTGTGCCTCTTCTAAGTGTCAGGTGTATTTATGTTCATGAAAACAGCTTCACAAAAGGCCCAGAACTACTCTGGGTGAAACCTTGGTCATATTTAGCTTTATTGAGTTGTATTCTTCTGGAAGCAGTGCAGCTGTGGCAATAGATCTCAGTTGTGCTTGGCCTTCAAGCACCTGCAGAACAAAGTTAGGGCAAGAAGAGAGATCTAGATAAGCAAAATTATTGATGTAGACAAGGCTTTTGTGGGAGGGATTTATTTCTCGTATAGTAAACTGCTTTCTATGCCTGTAAGGTGCCTGTGTGGTTGGATGTCATCTTTGCTCATCTGGGATGAAAATTTCTTTTGTTTCAGGCTGTTCCCTTTACGTGAACACGGGATGAACTGGCGTGCCAAGCCACTCACCTCTCAAGAAATCCAGGTATTTATTGATAAAAATACAAAAATCCAGATTTTGTTAGGATTTTCCCTAAATGCCTTAGATTTGAAGTTGAGTGGGAGTTTTAGCTTCCTCGGGTCCCTGGAGTGCATGGAGCTCACTGTGAAGCATTTGTCTGTCTTGTGTCTGCCAGTAGCTCCACCAGCAAATGGAATGCTTTAGTGACACAGTCAAACCTTGTTTATAATTCAGGTGCCATTTAAACTAGTGCAGGTAATTAGGGAATTGCATCTTTTACTAATTGCCCTGTCTTGTTTTCAGGCCTTTAAGAAGTCCAAGGAAGTTATGGAAAGGTTTGTACGCGCTTACGAGCTCATGCTGAGATTTTATGGAATCGTTCTGGCCAACAAAGAAACTGGAGAACTTAAAAGAGCAGAGAACTGGGCTGACAGATTTGAAAACTTGAACAGGTGAGTCTCGGTTTATGCCATTGATCATATCCTGCACCCGGGCATTTCTTTGAGGGGAAAAAAAAAGTCCAAGTCAAGGAAGTCCTCGGTCCTTGAGGAATGAAGACATTTGTTGATAAACATGTTAGCTAGTGAGAGTATTTTTAGCTTTTGTGTTAAACTACAAAATAGGAATATTTCCATCCCTGATTTTTTATAAAACTGCATCAATGTGTGTGCAAAGTGCTTTGAGTCCTTGTTTGCAAACTGCTCTGCAAGTGTGATGTTTTTATATTATTGCAGGTCTTGTAGAGATAATAATGATCCTTCTGATTCTTGTACCCCTGATGATATTAAGAAGGGCTGTTAAAAGGACGAAAGAGAAAATAACTTGAAGATCGTCAAGTATTAAAATAAAAAAGGCAAAAAAAAAGCTGTGTCTAGCTTAAGGCATGAATTTTTGGCAGCAGCCCTGCATGCCTGGATTCCTACCTCTGCAGGCTCCCCCTGAAGGGTCTCTGTCAGGGACAGGACGTTGGGCTGCATGGACTTGTGTGTCTGACTCAGTGTGGTGGCTGTTATCTACTGGTGGGTGATTCAGAAAGCCAAAACCTTTCCAAGCAGCTGAGATGATGAACTCTAGCAGCCCAGGAAGGGCTAGGAAGGTACTGCTGAAGGCACAGCAGCTGCTTTAAAATTAAGCCCACCTGTGCTGCCATTTGTGTTGGCAAATAGCCTTTAACAGGTCACAGCCTGTCAATGACAAAACATTTTGCAGATACCCCAGAGGTTCACAGTGGCTGGTGAGACTTTCCCTTAACAGCGTTGCTTTGCTTATCTGTTCCCTTCAGGTTCAGCCACAACAATCTGCGGATCACTCGCATCCTGAAGTGCCTGGGGGAGATGGGATATGAAGGCTATCAAGTGCACTTGGTAAAGTTTTTCCTCACAGAAACTCTTGTTAAGGGGACGCTGCCAAATGTCAAGAGAAGTGCCTTGGATTACTTCCTGTTCACCGTCAGAAGCAAACGGAGGAGGAGAGAACTGGTCCACTACGCTTGGCAACACTTTAAACCTCAGGAAGACTTCATGTGGGGGCCAAGGGAGAAACTCCAGAACTACAGACCCCGCTCTGCCAAGCCACAGCTGCACCAAAAGGCTGAAGATAGACAGGAAACTCCTGGTAAAAAATGTGGTGATTCTGAGGGAAGGGATCAGAACCAGTCTCCAGAGGCGGAACAGAAAGCTGGAGATGCTGCGAACTTGCAGCCTGAAGTGAGTGATGAAGATGTAAAAGAGAAGATAAGCAAATGTGCTTTGAAGGGAGGAGATGATGAAGAGGAGAAAGAAGCTTCATCTGTCCAGCTGGAGGAGAGGGATTTCATCACTGAGGCTGAAGAAGTGCAGGGTACAGCAGAGAACGACTGCACAAAGGAGAGCAAGAAGAGAAAACTGGATGCAAATGTGGCAGACGCTAAAAAGGTTGGACCACTGAAAAGCTCTGCTGATATTGAAAACATTTCCCATAATCTGGGAGAATGTGCAATTAATGCAGAAATTCCCTCCTCAGGCCCACCCTCACAAGCAGAAGAGGACCAGGAAGCACTGAAAGAAGAAGATGCGAGCACCAAAGACTCAGCAGCACCAGAGACCACTGATGCAGCTGTGAAACGGAGGAAAGTTGATAAAAGAACATTGAAAAACAAAACTATCAACTTGGCCATAAACCTGAACATGGGGCCCTCGGCCTGTGGTGTCAAGGTAAATCCATCTGCTGCAGAGTCTGAGGCTGAAAAAGAATATGTCAATGAGAAAAATGCAACTGCGGAAGTGAGAAGTGAGAAGGGGGGTGGTGGTGATGCAGATGGTGAGGATGTAAGACCCCTGGGTGGTGCCAGGCTCCCCAGGACTGGCTCTCCTCCAAGAAGTGATGGCTGCGAGTTGAGTGGAGATCAAGGCACAGTGAGGAGTGATCAGCACCACTGCAACAGCACACCCCTGGGGGGTAAGAGTGAGGCAGATGGGGTAGAACAGCAGAAAAAGGCAGAAAATGCAGAGGAAAAGGGGCAAGCAGAACCCACAGACAAGGAACAAGCTCCAGAGAGTCTTGAGCAGAGCACGGCACCCACTTGTCCTGAAGAAAACGGTGCCAGGGTTGCAACAGAAAAAGCTGAGAGCTCTGAGCATGCAGCAGAGCCTGGTGGAGAGCAGGGAGCAGCAGAGTGAGAGCAGCACAGCGGGTCCTCGAGCAACCAGAGATGACACTGCCCCAGCTGCAGGGAGCCAGGAAAAATAAACATCCTTTGGGATGATCCAGGCTGGTCCCTGTCTCACTTTCACTCTGTCATGCTTTTTTAATCATCTGCAGTAATTTCGCTGAGATCCAGCTCTTGGTTACCCTAAAGAGGAAAACTTTAATTAGTCGTCATCATCGTGGACAGGCCTTGTCCTGTTCCTGGTTTTTATCTGATGTTCAGGGCTATCTTGGAGCAACGGGGATTTTTGCACTTGGCTTTGATTCTGGTATATCCCTTCTGAAAGAGAAGAGGAAAAATTATCTCTTTCCTTGTTTGAAATAGTTAAGTATTTATTAAATACATGATTTTTAATGTAAGCATGACCTAGTTTACCAGGCCTTTCTATTACCACGTAACTTCTGTTTGTTATTTTGAGAGGCTGTACCTGCCCAGGAGTTTTTTTCCTGGAAAAAGTGCTGTTTCCCTAAAATAGATGAGTATATAGATTTCACATGATGCCAGAGTGTTGCTGCCTCTATAAGGAAAGTAGGTTTGACTTTAGACTGCGATAAAATGCATAACCAAACATACCTCTGATCAGTATGACCCTTTGTGCACGTACTGTTCTGAGGTGCAAAGTGCTGACTAATTTGTTCTCTTCATCCCCACAGAGGTTGCTTTGTAGTTCTTGTTAGAGTTGTTAAGAATATGAGCTGTCTACTACTTTCTAAGAGAAAAACCTTCAGATTTTGCATAAAACTGTCTAGAGCTGCTCCTCCCCAGGTTTTCCCACCACTTTTAGACCCTTTATTGTCTTCCGCAGATATTAGCGTCCGTGACTGGTTCAAAGGCCTTCCCTTCTCAGTTGCCAAAACAGCACAGATTTTTCCCACTGCATTTTTTTCAGCTTTTGCTGGTACTTTGCCGTGGTCTGTGGGGCTCTTTTGTGCAGGCACGTTGCATGAGGTGGGACGTGTCAGATCCGGCCCGTTTCCTTGTTAGGGCAGGATTGGTTTGCCATTAATGGTCAGCCTGTCAGACAGTGGGGGCATGTCCGAGTGCAGCATGTCTGGAGACCACTGGGCTTTGTGGGCAGTTAATTGAAGCTTTAATTGGAGGGGGTACGCTTGTCTGGTTCGTTTATTTGCAGCCCTCAAGAATTCGCTTTCAGACCTTGCCAGCTCTTTGCCTGCATTAGTGTTCCTGACCTCCCTGTCAGCTGTTCTGCCTGACTTACACCATATTCCACCGAGTCTGAAAGACCATTAAACGGCTTAGCTCCTAAAAATTGACAGCAGTGACCTGTCTCGTGAAGCAGAGGAGACGTTTCCCAGCAGCCAGAAGGTCTGGGCTTGCCGTTTGCTCAGATTGGTTTGGTTTTGGGGTTCTTTGGTGCTGTTTGGTTGATGCAGCAGCCTGTGCAGTGTTCGTGATTTTCCTCTCCCTGCTACAGTTTTTAAGAAGCTTTGCCTTTCAAGGAATTTGATGGGTGTCTTGCCTTCCCAGGCTGTAGGTCCTGAGCCAGCATGCCACATACATGTGTGTGGGAATAAAAGTCTGCAAGCTCAACATCTCATGTTTGTGGTCACACATGTGCTGGAAAAAGGCTTTAATGTTTTTAAATTACTTTCTTTTTTCATCTTATGAACAAATGGAGTTAAATAGCCAATAAGAATACACTTAACTACAGGTACAAATACTTGAAGACGTTGAGTGAAAATTCTTTCCTAAGAGATTCCTAAGAATTGTTAATTGTGGCTTTTGTACAGATTTATAGTAATTTTCTTATTTAATGAAATTTTCATTGTGAATATGTGCTGAGTTGGGGCATAGATCATATATCTTGTTATGGTAGAGTTTGGTTTTGTGTTAAATGGGATTTCACTGTGAGCCCCAGCCTGGAGTGAGTGCTCAAACCAAACCCTTCCCTGTCATACCTGGTTTAGAGTTTTGGCTGTAGGTGTGTGTGGTGAGTTCACAAGATGTTTCCCAGCGCTCAGAGTTGTATCACAGAGTCTGTTGTGTTGATTCCCCTATTAAAGCATGACTTTATTGCATACCAGTCTCCACGTACATTTTTTTCATCTTTGAGGGCAGGATGGGACTGTATTTACCCCCCACCACCCCTAGCTATTGGCTGTGTCATGTTCCCTTCCAGTAGGTGGGTGCAGGGGGCTGCCCAGCATTCCCAAGCAGAGCTCTGCAGGGCTCACCCTGAGACACACCTGCTGCTTGTTCCCTGTGGACGTGATGCCCAATCTTCCTCCAGCTCTAAAATATGCCCAGTGAACGTCTGGGATGAAGATGTCCCCCCCCACCCCATGCAATGGTTCTTGTTTAATGATATGCTTGGAAATCATAGAATCATGGAATGGTTGGGTTGGAAGAGGCCTTAAAGCTCATCCCAGTCCCCCACTCTGCCATGGGCAGGAACACCTTCCACTAGACCAGGCTGCTCAGAACTCTATCCAGCCTGGCCTTGGGACACTCCCAGGGCTGAGGTGTTCCCATGTTTCAGTATATTTTGGTAGGTCCTGACTTGCCTTTGTGGTGCCACCCTCCCATGGGTGACATGATGCTCTGTGGGGCAAACAAGGGCTTCTTCACTTCAGTCATCCCTTGGGGCTCCAGGCAGGAGGGCACCTGCCCAGCCTGGCCGTGGGGGCTTCAGTCCAGTGGGTCTTTTCAGGACACAAGTACAGGGGTGTCTGTGTGGTAATAATCTCTGTGAGTCGCTGTGTCCCTTCAGCTGTGCTGCCTCTGCCTGGGGATGTGCAATGAGGATAACTGGGTGTCCTCTTGTTCCACGGGGTGGGCTTGAAGTTTGAATACTCTTCCCATGCTGGTCAGCAGACTCTGTGTGCAGCAGCCCTCCAAGCTCAGGCTTGCTCTGAGCAAGGTGTGGCCGAGGAATTTAGGTCTCCTTTGCCTTCTCTCCTGCCATCAGTTGGCCTTGTGTGGAGGAGGAGGCACAAGCTGTGCAAAGCAGTTTGTAGGACTGCACTGCTCTCCCTCTTTGGGGTTTGTGGTGTCCAATGAAGCATTCCAGTTACTCTGAAGCCATCAGAAAACATACAAACACATGGGCTCCTTCTGTCTCCAGCTGCCTGTTCCACAAAATCTTAAATCTTTGAGTTCTTTATCCCCCTGTCAAGGTTAGTGGAATATTGACTGCTGGGAAGCTGGACAGACACACACTGTGTGCTCTTACAAACCTCCTGGCAAGGGATGCCAAACTGAAACCTGGTATTTCATTTCTTAAACTTTGCTTTTCCACTTCTGCTCTCGTCTTCTTAACCAAGTGAGCCGTGTCATTTCAGTTCTGATGAATCTTGCCACTGTTCTCCACTTCCAAGCCCTGCTTTGGATGATATTGCCTTTAATTGATAAAGGGAAGCATGAGGCTGTTTACAGAAGATGCATATCTGTGAATATATTGGCATTTGGGATCACCTGTCTGGGAATGGTCCTCCTGTTCCTTCCTTCCAATATTTCAAATATTTTTTGTGGCTTTGAGAATGTTTCTCTTTTTTCCCTCTTCCTTATACATGTCTGTGATCATCTGGTTTCTGATCAGGATTCATCACTTTTCCAAGAAATCATTTGTTGTTCTTCAGATCAATCTAAAAAAACCAAACAAGATGTGAACAAGCTCCAGAGCTAACAAAGCACCTCGTAAAGCAGTAAGTGCGTCTCTCTGTGGTGACCTTGCGCTCATTACAGGTATATTAATGTCTCTACTGAAGTTAGGTGGCCTCAGGCACCCAATAACTCACTCTGTGTTGCTTTTTACCTGTCCAGCTCAGAGGTGGTGGATGGGCTTTGAGAAATGCCCTGGGTGAGACCTAAGGAACAGCTTTACATCTCCAGCTGGAGCAGCCCAAATTTGCTCCTGTGTCCTATCTCCCAATCCAGCTCTCCTGTAGGCTCCTCTCTGCTTGCTGGAGCCTGGGGCTGCCCAGCAGGGCACGACTGAGAGCTGCTCTGGGTGCCTGCTGCTCCCCCTCCTTCTCCCACCTCCTCCTGAAACCTCCTCTCCTCCAGGCTCAGCCCCTCTTGCCTTGCTCCCGAGCTCTGCCCCTCCGGCTGGAGCCACAGGTTTATCTGGAGGCAAGGAGCCTCTGCTCTGTAAGCTGAGACCCAGGAGGAGGAGGGATCTGCTGGACCCTGGAGGAGAAAGGGTTTAGCTGCTCAGGAGGAACGGAGAGAGGCAGAGCCTGGGCACCATGGCTGGATTCTCCACTCTTGGGCTCCTCTCCCTGTGTCAGTTTTTAGTCGCAGCATCAGCTCAGGTGAGAAACCTCATTTGTGTCTTATGCTCGAGAAAAAAACCTGCAAGGGTAAAATTTGTGTGGTGGTGTAGCTGTGGGGTGAAATGTGGCAATAGACAGATTATGAGTCTAAAGTTTATTTAAAGTGTGCACCTGGGTTTGTACCTGTGTGGGTCAGTGTAAAAACGACTGCTTTATGTTTCCATAAAAGTGTTGTCTTCCCAGTCAGGGCTGCAGTTACGAGGGATAAAGCCTTGGGAGAGGGGGAGACCATTGGATGTAAAAGAAACAGTTTTCTTTTACACTGAAGTAACAGGTAGTCAGTGAGATTGATCTGATCTGGGTCTTTGTTTGAATCGGAATTTCTTATTCATTCCTTCAATCAATTTTCAAATTTTACACTTATAAAACAGCATATTTAACCCTGTTCACTTCAGACGTGGAGCTGTATTAAACCACCCTGCCTGGTGTTAATGTTGTTGTGTGGGGAAGTGACTCCTCAGTGAGGTTTTTCATTGTTAGTGAGGAATTTTTGCAGCTTGGCTTGGGAATTCAGAGCTGCCCTCATCTGCTGCGAGCAGAGCTACTTCTTCAATGAAACCTTTGTTCCCTGAAGCTACAGCAAGTTACTCTCTGGAGCCCTCTCCACACAGAAGTCATTTACTGGACCTTTTTTTCCTTTCCCCCACCTCAGACCTTTCCAAAATCCCAGATTTTCAAATGGCATCCTGCTCAGAGAGGAGACTTTCCCTTTTTCCTTCTGTCTTCATCGGTGTCTGCCTGGCTTTTCCATCACTCCATCAGCCTGAGACTATGAATTAATTATTACTGCCAAGCACTTGGCACCTATGTTCCGTGGGCATTTCCTCCTCTGCCCAAACCGAAACGTGCCCGTGGACAGTGATAACTGTTTCCCATACAACCAAACCCATTTGACAGCTTTGATTCCCAGGATAAGCCACCAGTTCAACGAGCTGGGGAACCCTGAGGATGTGCTCAGTCAAGAGGGGTTTTCCAAAAAGCCTTGCACCGGTCCAGAGCAACTCTGAGCCCACCCAGGCTGGCAGGGGGCCCTGAGGGAGGGAGAGTCAGTGCAGATTTAGGGTTAAGCTGTAAGACTTGGGCCATTGCTTTCTGATCCAGCCCATGTGTTTCTTCTGATGCAAAAAATAAACCCTTGTCTCTCACTTTCCCCCAGTCCCTTCAGAGAGTAGGACCACAAGGCCCTCCTGGACCACGAGGACCCCCTGGACCGTCTGGCAAGGACGGCATTGATGTGAGTGATGCACGGCGGGGGCAGGCTCAGGGTGAGGGGTGGGGCAGAGGCAGAGCCAACGGAGCAGAGAAGCTGCTCTTGTTCTTCTTTGGACATCCTTCGGGGGTGGGCAGACCTGGAGAACCAGCCTCCTCCTAAGAGACCTCGTTTTGCAAGAGCCAGAACAGCGAGTGGAGGTGCTGAGTGGCCTCAGGTTCTTTTCAGGATAAATCCCCCTTTTCAAGGGAGACCTCAGGGGTTCATGACCCTGTGCTTGCAAAGTAGAGTATTACTCTGCTGGTGTGTAGGGTCTGTGTAGGGTTGAGTGCAGGGGTACAGCGTGTGCTGGGGTTACTGCACGTTCAGTAGTTCAGAGAGAGGTTTATGTGATGCTTCGGAGCATCCACATTTCTAGAGAGGCTACAAGGAAGTCACACATGCAGCACTGGACACCGCCCTTTTATTTTATTTCAACATTTTCACATGATTATCCCTAATTTTGGCACAAGAGATGTCAGGATTTGGCTCGTGTGTTGCCAGCCATGAGTTTATAGTGGCCCAAAAGGCAGCTGAAATGGACAACCTCTGTTTTAGCAGGCAGCTCCTTACAGTACCTCCTGTGGAGGTGGGAGACCACGTACCCCAGGACTTAATGGAGGAGAAAAGCTTGTTCTGTTACTTTTCATTGATGTTTCCATAGAAATAAAAAATACTGTTTCCATATATCTATTGGATATGGACTGAATTGTGCCCTGTAGTTGGCAGTGGATAAAATGAGCATCAGATGGACCTTCAACAAGACCACATCAAATGCAAAAGTCTGGGTTTCTGCTTCGATTTCCAATTTGAGTAGTGCTTGTCTGAGCTGCTTATGGATCAGTTCAGGGTTTTCTAAAGCTGGTCTGAAGTACATTTGTTGAAATTGGGCCTCTAAGCAACCTTGAAAAAAATCTATTCATTCCATGCAGGTCATTTTCTTTTGGATAAGGAGGTTAAAAAAATAAAAATGTGTGAGTTCCCTGGGATCTGGTGAACAAGGAGTGTTTGTGTCTGCAGTGGTGAGCTTTCCCAGAGGCTCCATGAGCCAGGCTGGTCTGGAGAGAGAGCCTCACTGATTTCTAGCTGGTCCCTCCAAAGGTCCTTTTGGCTAACAGAAGCTGTTTTACAGGGAATCTTGCTCTGGTTTTGTAGCATGAGAAGTTCAGAGCTGGTACCTTGACAGCTTCCACTGTTTTTCATGACAAAAGGCTTGAGGGGACGCCCTGGAAGAGGGCAAAGGACACGAGTTCCCGTTCACAGCAGTGAGCCCGTGGAGTCCCTGCAGCTGGGCATCCATGTGTCCAGTGGGCTTCGGGAAAGGCTGGCTGTGATTCTGTACAGAGGGAAAAACAAGAGTTTGGGAAGGATGAAGCCCTTCAGACTTCAAGGTTCAACTGTTGCAGAAAGGCAATTGGAAAGAAACCTGTAGTTTTTCAGTTCATGCTTTCTACGGAATATTTTGCGCTTCAACTCTGGAACAGCACCAGCATCACTTCTGATAGCTCTTGGAAACAGGAGCCCTGGGAAATGCTGATCATGTGAACCTACACCCTTTTATCCACAACTAAAAGCTTTGGAAGGCTCCCTGTGGGACAGAACCACATAATATCTAATTAATATGAAGAATGTAGTCCTAATAAATCAAATGGCTGAGTAAAGTATTGAAGGTGCAAGGTCCTGCAGTCCCAGCTTCAGCCTGGAGTTTTGGCTGTGCAGGAATACTCTCACATTTGAACAGACTTGAACTCCATCCCTCCTATGGATATAGGATGTCAGGTGTCCTGTTCATGTGAGATGGTCTGGCTTCCCAGGGACAGAACCCAGGATGGTTCCTGTTACTCAACAGGACACTGAGTCGTTTCAGGAATTGCACAGGAGAAGAGATACAGGGCTGTAGCTGATGCTGAGCACACTCACACAGCCTCCCCCTATAAGGGTTACCCTTTTTTTTTGTCAGTACCCTCCAAAAAAATGATGGTCTATAAAATCCACCATTGCTCTGCATTTTCCTAGTGCTGCATGGAGAAGATGATGTGGATCCCGAGTGGCAGCATCGAATCTGCCGCTGCAGAATGAAACCATTATTTTATTTCTTTTCTTTTGGTGACAAGACTTTTTTAAAATTGCAGTCAGAAATCTTCTGGACTGTGTCTGTGCAGCTTTCCTGAACTCTGTAACCCATTCCAGCCAGGCCATCTTCACAGATGGCTTTGGATGAATGCAGTGTGGGAAGTGTTGCTGGATGTTTTTGAGCTGGATGAGTGCTGCCGAGGTGTTCAGCCATCCCTTACCATGAGCTGTGAGCAGTGAGAGATGCAGAACATACAGCTGAATTATTCAGGATATTTCCTTGGATGAACCTCATCAGCACAATTTCTCAAAGGTCCTGCTTTCATTCCTGCCTTTCAGTGGGAGCTGCAGCATGAAGTCCCTCTGAAATATTTCACAACTGAAGCCTTTAACACACTTCACATTTCAGACTCAGTAACAAGAAAAATATCTCTCTCCCAAGACTAGAAACAGCATGTTGTGATCAAAGGAATTAGTGGCAAGTTCCTGTGAATTATTTCTGGGGATGTAATTCCCCAAATTGCTAATAAGCAATTGTCACTTTTCAAAAATCAAGGGGTTTTTTTTTTCCTTCCCCTACTTTCTTTCTCTTCACTAGACTTGCTGAGAAACAGTAAACTTCCTTCTCTCTCACACAGCACCAGGAGAGCATTTCCTTTTGCTGACAACCCTTGCCTCTAATTCCCAGTGATCTGGCATTAGGGGTATAATCACTCAGTAGGCTTTTGATTCAGCTCTCTGAAGTTCTGGTGCTCCTGCAGAGTCCCCACAGGGGTCCACGATCACAGGATCAAGGTTTAAGATGGTCCCCAACAGCCTTTGCTGATGCTGTGACCTTGCTGTGCAGATTTGCCATCACACAGGCAAGAAAAAATTGCAAGGGGCTGGCAACCTCAGGTGATGGAGAAGGGAGTAAGCCACCTCTACTGCCATTTCCAGATGCCCTTTCATTTCAAAAGAAGTGCTCCTTTCATTTCCTCACCAAAGGACCTTCCCCACCTATGATACTGATAACTATTTATGGAAAAGCTGTAGGCAAAAGGGTAGGGAAGGAGTTGCTTCAGCAAGACAGAGCATAAAGATCCTTCTGTTCAGGGACCCTCTGGTCAGTCCCCCTCTGCAGTACATAAATCCTTGCCTGAGCAACTCAAGGCAGCCAGTCTGGAAAGATTTGCCCACAGACTTCGCAGTAAATATAGAAACATGCTATAAATTCCACAGCTTTGCATCCCGCCTCCTGGCTCCTAATTACCAGGCCCGTGGTGGGATGGTGTTATTTCCAGCCTTGCTCTGTTAATAACCACCCATTTTCCATATAGATTTTCTTCTTCCAGGGTATCGACATGCCCCTTCCTCTCTGCTCACCCACAATCCCTGAGCCTCTCACAGTGCTCAGTGCACTTATCCTAAAGCCAGGAGGGCAAGGTACCAGCTAGACTGGGACACAAAGTGATTTTCTCTGGGATGAGTTGGGAAACCAAGCTCCAGTGAAGCTCCTGGTGTTTACAAATGTTTGCTTCTTTTGGGGGCTAACAATAAAATACAGATATCTCATTCTCTGGGCTCTGGATGACGTAACAGCTGATTGAGCTAGAAGTGATTAAACTTTTAAAATACCATCTCCCGAACGCCTTTAATGCTGTTCTTAAAAGTAGCTTTCCATTAGAACGGGGGGGAAAAGGAGTGCTTTTGAAATATTTTACCAAAATTGCATTTAATCAAGACTGTGCAATTGGATTAGGTGGAAATCAGCTGGGGGCTTTGTTCATTTGCTTTTCCTGTCCAAGTTTAGTCATATGAAGAAAATCATTGTAGACAGTTCATTCATTCTTCACTTTCTGATAGTCCCCAGCTCCTGGCAGTACCCCAGTTTCATACTGTGCCTGGGATACCTGGTGCTTATCCCTGTACCCCTCTGTTTCATCAGGAAGATGTTTGGAAGCCCTGACAGCCTCCAGCTTCCTCGCTGCCCTGCTTGCAGACAACCCCAAGTGCAAATAATTTCTAACTGTGTCTGGAAAAAGTTGGAGGTGCCGACACCATTCCAGAGCACTGGTTCTCTCTGCAAGGCTGAGGATGTGGGTTTCACTAAATTTGCTGTTGTGGGTGTGAGAAAAGGATATCCAGATTCATCCTGCCTAGTGGGTAGCAGGATTTAGAGCATCAGCTCCATAAGACTGAGAGGGGTAAATCTCGGAGTGGGCACGAAGGGAGATTTGAGCTCTGTGACGGTTGGGAAGAACATTGTTGTTAAAAAACAGCAAAGAGAGGCTCTGCACTAACACTGACATCTTTTCTCTTTCATTTAGGGAGAACCAGGCCCTCCTGGTTTGCCAGGCCCAACAGTAAGTATTTTCTGGTAGATATTGACTTGTTCATCCTTTACAGAGGAATCCAGGGCCTGAGCTGACACTTCCTCCCTTACTTTCCTCTTCATCTGCTGCAGAATTACCAGGAGGAATATGCAGAACTGGGGATGCTCAGCACTGGTCTAAGGGTCTAAAAAAATTCTCCTACTTTATTGCTAGCTGAGGATATCTATGAAATAAAATGGAAATTAAATAAATTAATGAAATAAATAAATGGAATAAAGCTTCTGGTGCAGCACCAGTATAATGAAACTAGCACCAAGCCAGGTATATTTGGTTATTTTTGGTATTGGTCTGAGTCCGCTTCAGCCCCTCAGGCTGCCAAGGGGTGCTCAAAATTGTACCTGGGGGGCACAGCTCTTCGCTTTGGACACTTCCTACATTCCTTTCTAACCCATGCTAAGAACAGCTTATAAGTATGTGGAACTGAGCCAAAGCACTGAATTGAATTTAGGATTTGGATATGGATTCATAGCAAGATTCATCTCCTTTCATGGAACTCTTCCACGTTGCATGGTGTAAGAACTTCAACAAATGAGCTTCCCTCTTGTAGCCTGTGTCAATACATGCCACATTTCTCTCGTTATTATGTGGGAAATAATTGCCTGTTTGTCTGATGTAGGGGCCAAAAGGTGCACCAGGGAAGCCTGGAGCAGCTGGTGAAGCTGGATTGCCTGGACTTCCTGGAGTGGATGTGAGTATTTCGTCATCTTCTCTTTAAATGTTTCACATAGCCACAAGTGTTTTCCTGAAGTGTCTTATCAACTTTTCTGTGTAGTAGAGTAAAATTGGTCCTGGGGCTACATATGTGTGTTGCATATCAGGAGCAATTTTAAAGAGTTGAAGGCATGTCTTGGTTGAATTAAGGAGTGTGAGAACAATTTTGAGACACATAACTGGCACTGTTTTGAATTTTTTTGTTTTCCAGGGTTTAACAGGAACTGATGGCCCACCCGGCCCAAATGGGCCTCCAGGAGACCGTGTGAGTACCACATTAGATCCTAAGTCCCTTTAAGTGAACATTTTTCCTGATTGGATTGGTGATTTTGTCATTCCTATGTAAACCGGGGACATTCAAGTGTTGATTCTGATGTAAACCCTTGCAGAATACTTGGACCCTTGAAATGAAGCCCCAGGTGGCTTTTCCTTAGGCAGGGTAGGAGATCCATCTTTCTTTCACATGGCTTTGCCTCAGTGTTGGGTGTACTAGTGCAGAACAACTCCAGTGATATTTCAAGTATCCAAAAAGTTTCTTGAAGCAGTCAACAGACTTAATTATGAAGTTTATCAACGTGAAGCGAATTTGGCCTTTATTTGCAGTCTGAGTAGGCAGCTCTGTTATGTTTATAATTACTGTTACCGTGGATTAATTATTTAAACTTTTGCCTTGTATTATTTCTGGGGCTGTCCATATGGTTGCATTATTAGTTGCTTGGCCATAACGTTCCCCAACCAGCTTAGCAAGACATAAGAGTTTTTTGTGCTTCCTGCATATTACAGCTCTGCTAAGGGGCAGCACAGGGACAGAGAAATGACTGCCAGGGATGGTACAGATGTCCTTCAGATCATCTACAGTGGGGCCAGAAAGGCTCTTAGGCCTCCTTGTGACATTAAGGACTAAACATTAATGAGCCACTGAGCACAGATTGTGATCCAGCATGGCTATTCTCTTGTCTCCCAGCTGAGAAGATGAGGCTTGTATCCCCAGCTGTCTTACTGGCCTCTTGAACTCGGGGCTGCAGTGATGGGCTGGATGCATACCACAGCACGCACAGGTTAAAAAAGGTGGATTTTGGTAACGTGTATATCTCAATAATCTGTTTGTTGCCCCAGGGAGTTGATCAAAGCTCAAAAAAAATCTATGGGCTCATTCAGTGAAAGGGATGAGTGATACAGCCGTGTATGTTTGGGATGTTCTTCTTCCTTTCCCATGTGCAAGGCAAAGTTTGCGTGGCCACCAGGAAAGTTGAGTGGCAGGACCCAAATATCTTGGTCACAGCTCCCACTGTCTTGGTCACAGCTCCAAGCCTCCATCCATCACCACCACACTAAATCCCACTCCTTTTCTCATGCCCATCTTTCTCCCCAGATATCCAGAGCTGCAAAATCCTGGCCACTCTCAGTCTGTGGCGGGAGTCCAGCGCCTTCTGGGAACTGATCCCTGATTTCTGAAATAGAAAAGCTCAGGACCACACACAGTGAGCAGTTCTGTGCCCCTGTTCTGTGCTGGGTGGCAGGGTTTGCCCATGCCCACGTTAGCACACAGCTCCTGGCTTGCAGGGTAATTGAGCAGATAATTTCTGGGCACCAGAACTTCCCTTTCAGCTGTTTGGTGGGAGCACCCAGACAGAGTTGCCCTCGCTCCATGCTCTGGTTTGATGTGCTTTCCCATGTCCTGTAACTCAACCTGTCAGCATGGGGCAAACCTGGGACCTGCCATCATTCATGGGAGCTTTTCAGGGTCAGTGGTCCATCTGGAAAATTGCTTTAATTGGTCTAATAAAAACCTGGAAAAAGAAAAAAACCTCTAAAAGCTTTGGCACCCTAAATGGACAGCGTTGTTATCCCAGCTTCCTTTTTTTTCCCTGTCTTTTAGAACATATTTCAGTCTCACACGACTCACTGAAATAAGGTGTCTACTTACTGTTGGGGGCTTGAATTTGTGCTTAACACAGTGATTTTATCTAAATAAGCTTATTTTTCTGGACTGGAGTGTCTGAGAGTGAAGCTGTGTAGGGAAGTGGACTCGTGGAAGCCAGTTTTCAGTAACACATTATTGCCCAACATTTCTTTTCCTCTTTGTGTCACATGTCATCAGTCCAACAGTGGTTGGATCAGGGGACCATCAGACCAGGGACACAGAGCAGCACAGGCAGAACACCAGAAGGGTTTTTATCTTAAATATCTCTTGTTGCTCTCAGCATCCATTAGCTTTTCTCGTGGTTCTGCTTACCGACTGATTAGATCAAGCCTACTTGTTTTTCCAATTTTAAAAATCCTTTATTTTCAGCTAGGAATGAGCTGCGTTCTGACCTCCATGCTAGATACTGGTGTCCTTCATTGGAAAGTTTTCAAAGGCTATTTTGAAATTTGTTGCTTTGCACTGTAAGCAATAAGGAAAACATAATTATTAATTCTTATTTATGAATGTCAATCAAGTATTTTCTATGCTCAATAGTTGTATACTCACAAATTATATAATTATAAAGTGAAAAATTATGGTGATATTGTTTTCTAATCAAAAGAGAAAGAACATTGTTACCAAGAGAACGATTTGAGTTAGACAATGTTATTAAATTTGAGATGTAAATTAGAGTCTCTCCTTTGAACTTGGTACAGTTGCATCAACTCAGAGACTCAATGATCTCTAATTGTACCAGGAGTGTTCACTGCTGGATGTTGCACTTTCTACCCTCCAAGATATCAAAATTAGGGAGTGCAAAGTGCCAACGTTTGCCATTTTCAGTGCTCTGCCAACATTTTGGCACATTGGCCAAAGCAGAAAGGGACAATGCAGCTGGTTTCAGAATTAGGGTGTGAGTCAGGAGATGCCAGGAACTCAGTGTTTTCTCTGCAGGAAGAGAACCATCAGCGGTTGCAGGGACTTTGAGCCTAAAGATAAAAGTGGCTGGAGGAAAAGCAGAGTAACCTGCCGCAAGAGAAATGAATGAGCTGACATTTGGAGCCGGGTTGATTTTTATTGGATTACAGTCCCCTGCTCACAAGACCACTCCTAATGAGGCCTTGGGTCCTCTTTCTCCTTAAGCTTAACAAGGGAAAATATTTCTAATCTCCTTTGGTACGCAGAGCACTAGGAGAGGGCAGATGTCATCCCTGGGATCACAACAAGCAGCAGTGTTTGTTGGGATATTTTCCAGGCTTGCCCATCCACCTTGTTCTCATCCCAGGGGTAGACACCATTTAATTCTGGTTCAGGACATCCTTCTCAAGATGTTTCTGTGCAGCATTTTGAGGATGTTTGGAAAACAGGTTTGGGCTGGCGAGAGGCTGAGGGAGCCTCGTGCTGTAATTGCTTTGTCCCCAGACAAGGAGGTGTCCCTGCTTTGTCCCTGCACCCCTCCACTGCTTCTTTCTTTTCTTTTTTACTTTCCTTTTTTTTTAGTTTTTTGAAAGAGTGACTAAATCACTCTGCCCTCACCAGCTGCCTGCCATGGCTTTTTCAAGGGGGGTCTCAGACCTGAGAGCATCAGTCAGCAAAACACACCCAGTGTCTCTGGGCCAGGTCACCCTGGAATTTTGGGGGTTTTGTATTTTGGTTTTGGTGGAGATTTTTGTTTGTTTTTTTTGTTTGTTTTTTCCATTTTGTTCATTTTTGTGTCCATTCACGGGGGGTGGACGAGGAGGTGACTGAGAGCTTATGAGTCAGGATTAAAAAAAAAGGGACAGGTTGGACAGGGCTTGGGGCAACCTGCTCTCATGGAAGGTGTCCCTGCCCGTGGCAAGGGGAGCAGAACAAGATGATCTTTAAGGTCCCTTCCAACCCAAACCATTCTATGATTCTGTTTCAGAATTACTACCTAGAATTAATTTTACAGTCTGGCAGCCAGTTGGCAACTCTGCAATACAACAAAGGGTTTAAGGAGTGCTCTCTGTCTTCTTACCTTTAGCCAAGCAGGAACTTAACAAGTTCAGGAGTGACTTCATTCTAGTTTAAGACATAAGATCACCAAGGTCTAGTCAGGCCTAAGAGGAGGAAAGCAAGTTGGGAAAAGGAGATGAGGGATTTGCCAAGGAAGCTGCCAAATCTTTGCCTTTGCTTGAAGGGAAAATGTATGAATTAATAAAATTCACTAGGATGAGTCCAAATTTTGCTAATAGTTTCAGATAATTCAGTCACTGGACCAACAATGTGAATGTGTTATGAATGAGAATATTTCAACTAGATATAGTTCAATTTATGGATGTTTAGACGTTCATGGAGACTAATCTGAGGCCAGCTGGGACTTCCAGAAGTGTCTGCTTAGTCTTTTAGGAGCAAATGTTGAAGAAAGTTGCTGGGGCCACTTCTGAACATCCATCACCACTATCTTAAAATGTTCTTTAATCAAGCAATTAGTCAGGAATGGCAGAGTCATTATTATCCATAAGCTTCTGTCTTTATATTTGTGAATTCAGCTGAGCATCTCCAGTTGTGTCCCTGTTTCTGCAAGACACCACTGGAGTTTCCAATCAAAGATCGGTGTCAAGGAGAGCAGGCACTGGTGACTACCCATATGGAGGTGTCTCTTTTATTCCTGCTAATTTGTGTCCTGTTTTATTCCCGTAGGGTGCATTAGGACCTGCTGGGCCACCCGGACCAGCTGTAAGTACCTCCCAGAACAGCACAAGTAATAGAAGTGTGTAATATTGTGCCAAAATCATCACCAAGAGAAGCTTTGTGTCCCAGACAAAGGGATCAAAGCCTGAATGAGCGAACATATATTATTTCAAGTGTTAAATATGTACGTCTGACCTATTCTGGTAACACAGGGCCTGTTTTTAGTTTCTGAGACACTATAAAGCAAACCAGCTTAGGATATAGACTAACATACCAAATGCTATTAAAATTATTAGACATTACCTAATGTCTAATAAAAATTAAAAGGAAAAAAAGGAGAAGCAGATAGACTAGAATGTTGTCCTCCTAACTCTCTGTGTCCCACTATCGTGTCACTGTACTCTGCTTTTCTTAGAGACGTCTCGTAGGTAGCAGCTGTGTAAAGGGAATACAAATTATTAGAGGCAACAAAAGGATTCATCAAGACACGAGCTCTGCTCTGATTGAAAATTATAATAATTAGGGACAGGGGAGTGCTAAGAAAAACTTAAAAGAGAAAAAAAAATTAAGCAGCCTTTTCGGAGGTTTTCTTTTCTTCCTGTATGTTCGTTTTCTAAGTGTTCTTTTAAATGTTGTTTCCAGGGCAAAGGACTACCAGGACCTCCAGTAAGTAATAGGAATATTTTTTCAAAAGAGAGTTTTAAATTATTATTCTGGCTTTATTGGATACCCTGAATGTTACAAACCTACCCCAAGCCTTGGGTCCCTCTACTGTGCCAGGCAGAGGAATGTGGAGTCCTGCAGGTCATTGGCCTTGTGTGTTTTCTATCCTTGCCCTTACTCTGGGAAAACTGGCAAGTTCAAGGCACAGCAGCCCTGTAATCACTGCAAGTGACCAGTGCTGGGGTAGCTTTTGTCTGATGGGTTTCTGGGCCATTCCAGGGCTGCCCTGTGTCTGAGGGATGCAGGTTGGCAATGCACAGTGGTGCCAGGGGCATTGCTGTTCACTGGTGAGCTGATGGTCTGGGTGCAGGATGGAGCTCCTCGGGGGGACGGGGTAAATGGGTACAGCCAGACTGTTTGCTTGGCCCTGGGCTTTGGGGTGTCAAGGTCAGCATGGGTGTGAAATCTCTTCTCTCTGTTCAACAGGGGCCTCCAGGACCCAGTGGGCTCCCGGGTGGACATGGATTTCGGGGTCCTTCTGTGAGTTTCTCCTACCACTTAATCCTCATTTGCTGAGTGTGTCACAACCACAGAAGACTGAGGTTCACTTCTGGTCTCTTACCTCACTCTGAAGTGAGATGCACATGACACTAGGAGCCCCACAGACGCCCACAGGCTGCTGTTCTTGTGTCAGCTTATGCAGGGTCACCACAGTCAACCACTGCAATGGCAAGGATGTGCAGCCATATCTTTCTTCACCAGCTGGGAGTAAGGACAGAAGAGCAGCCAGTGTCACCAGAACAGGGATTAGATACCAGCTGCTGTGTACTTTCAGCATCGCCGAGGAAGCCACTACACAGAACAGGACTGGTCTGGGTGACCTCATTCTGCAGAAGCACAGCACATTTTTGGGTGCCCATAGCTCCATTGGAGAGGTGCAGAGCCAGTGGAAGCAGGGATATGCCCTTCCATCCTAATCCTTATTCTTCCAAATGCATCTGGTGCTCCCTCTGCAGTCACAGAAGCCTCTGCAGAAGGAAAAGTGCAGTTTAGCCCCTTCTGAGACATATTGTCCCACATTCAAAATACACACTGCTATTTGGTAGCCACGATTCACATCCCTTTACATTTCCATTGAATGGGAATTCTTACTATTTTTGTCTTTTTTAGGGACCTTCTGGCCTGCCAGGATTCCCAGGGCCTCCTGGACCACCTGGACCTCCCGTAAGTTGAGACTTGTAAATAAACATGAGAAAATTCCTGGGAGGCGGGGAGGGGGGGTGTCCTAGAATTTTCTCCTTGCTTCCATAAGGTGCCCTTTTTATTTGCTGCCATTGCCATGAGCATTCAGCAGCCCATAAACACCCTGCCCTGAGGAGAGCAGTGACTTTTCCTTGGCTGCACTTGGATGTGTTGATCTCCTGTTTATTATCAGTGCTCTGTGAGTGGAGGAATCCAGTGACACCCTGGCTTTATCCCACTCAGAGCGCAGGGTGGGCTTGCTGTTCCCTCAGGGAAGGTTTATGTGGTTGCTTGGATCATGATCTGTTCTTGTAGAGCCAGAAAGTCTCTGCTTTGGGTTTTCTGTGGCCTTTTGGTGGGGGGCTGAATAGTGGGATCAGAAGGTCTTTCCCAAGGAACTTTCCCCATGCCAGGAGGAAGTCAGGTACAGCTGCTGCTCTTTAATTGCTGCCTTCATCACCTAAGGGCTCAAGGGTCTTAACCAAGCTCAGCTGTGCATCTCCAGAGGATGGTTACACCCCTGATGTGTCTGTTTTTGGGGACTGGGGCAGCTCATAATGCTCCAGGTTCAGGGGCTGTGGGTGGGTTTGGATATGTATCTCATGCTGATCCAGCTGAGCTGCGTCTGTAAAGTGCATTTCCTAGGAATTCTGTTTCTACCTGGTGTTTGTCTTGTTGTATTTAAAATCCCACATTTTCCTGAACTTCAGGGTCTTCCAGGCACCCTTCCTGACGGTGGTGGGGACCTTCAGGTAGGTTTATTTTATGTAGTGTGAAAATATGTTTTGGTTTAATCCTTAATGTGACTTTTGATTGTCATACTTGGATGAATCTCAGACCACTTAACACACACTGTTTAGACCTGCAGATGTGGGTCTATACTACCTCACCACAGAATGCACAACAGTGGGGTGTGCATTTACAAGCTTTCATGTTTTTTCAGGGAGGTAGATATGCACTGGAATAGATTTCCCGAAGAAACTGTGGGTGCCCCATCCCTGGAAGTGTTCAAGGCCAGGTTGGATGGGGCTTGGAGCAACCTGGGCTAGGGGGAATTGAAAGGAGATGAACTTTAACGTCCCTTGCAACCCAAATGATTCTAGTGCTGATTTTTTTCCCTTGATCTTTGCTTTCCAAAATGCACATTTTGCATACATCCTTCATCTACAGAACAACTTCAGCATTTGGTAAATGACAGCAGCTTTTCATGCATGTTTCCAATCCTGCTTTGCAACAGAAAAGGTTGTGTGTGTAGCACTGTTTATTTCCATGGATGGTGGCCCTGGGTTCCTACGGGCATATGCTTTGGTTGGGCTTCTCTCCTTAGGAGAAAGCCTTGATTCCTTTCTTTCAGGGGATTGAAAGGAGTGTTGAGCCCATGAGCGATGGGAGTGACATTTGCAGATTTCACAGCTGTTGTTGTGACAGCTTCTTTGGTTTTCTAATTGATGTGCCCCAAAAAAAGCTCAGAGTCAGTTCAGACTGCCTTATGGCACATCACGTGGAAGTTAATAGAAAATGATGCTATTTCTGCAAGTTTAATTTAAGTTACTCTGTGGAATATACTAGAAAATTAAATTTCTGCTACTGAGGTGTTGCCTGAGGTTTTACTGAAAGGAAAAAAAAATCCAACAAACAAATAAAAGAAAAGCTGCGGAAGAAAATCTCATTCCCTATTTATGAAAGTTTTAGAGTATGGCCGTTTTCTCCATTAAATATCCATGTATGTTCTGATTTGTTCCCAGCCAGAGTTCCCACCGGGGGCTTACCCACCCCTAAACATCTGCAGGTACCAGCTTATAGGTATTGGAGTTATTTTTCTATTGGTCCCCTTCCAATAAGCTCTAATGCTTGTCCTTGTTTCACTCAGGGAGTTGGCTAGAGGAAATCAATAGGGGTCAATCAATGCAGAGGATTAAATATGTTCCTAATGATTTACAAGGCACTGATCCAGATTCACTGGAGAACTCAGACTCTTCAGCATTTTGGACTGTGGACACTGAACTTTTAGAATGTCTCACAGCCCCTGCTCAGAGTGAAGCAGTCCATTCATAAATTGTTATTTTATGGGTTACCGGGGGCCTGAGACCTCTAGGACCCCTTTCCATAGGGAGATGCTGGTCAATACATGATGCTATGATTCCATTAGATTTAGTGGATTTAGAGGCAAAACCCATACGACCTTTCCACCTCTCCCTAGCAATGAGAGCAGCCTCCCTGGATGTGCTGTGTGTGTTTGCTGATCCAAAGTGTTTCTGTCCCTTGCAGTGCCCAGCTCTGTGCCCACCGGGTCCCCCAGGTCCCCCAGGAATGCCAGGGTTCAAGGTAAGGAAATAACCACCTGCAGAAGGATCTGTCTCCCAAAATAAACACTACCATGAACCCCTGGGATTAAACTGGTGTATACACAGTCTGTGTCCCCTTTAGGCTCCATGCCTCCCAAACCAGCCATGCATTTGCCTGATTTATCCTATAAATGAAATTTAACCCTTGGCATAGGGTGAGCACGGATTAAAACACTCCGCAAGCCCTGTGGGGCACAGCTGATGGACAGGAGCAAGCAGAGGCAGCAGGTCAGGGCTGCCTTTCCAGAATCTGAGAGCTGTAAAAATCTCATCAGTTCTTAAACTGTGCTCACAGAGGAGCAGATCTTACTGGAGCAAAACATAACTTATCTAATTAAATACAATTTAATCGTTGCTTTTATAGCCAGTGTAGCACCAGGCAGCTTTCTGTTTATGTTGTTGGGCTCTGGTACATAAATTCAGGGTTTCAACCCTCAGGAAATCTCCCTCAGCAGTCAAACATCTCCTCTGTCCCCTCTTCACATGAAGTCTGTGCAGTGGGTTACACTCCTGCAGTAAGACAAAGAAATAAGTGACTCTACTTCTCTTAGTGGGATTAAAAAGTTGGGAAGGAGTGGGGCAACTCCTGGGAAATGCTCTCAATTCCTCTTGAACTGACCTTTCTTGGGTCTGTTTGGTCTCTGCACTGAGTCATAAATGTCATTACAAATACACAATATTTAGGGCATAACTACTCAAAATTCATAGCTCATGAAGCTCTCCAGTTACGATGCAAATGATGCATAGGACCTTTCTCGTGGTGAGGAATAACATCTGCCATGGCTGAAATTAGTCTGGGTCTCTCCCACAGTGATAGGAAGGGAGCCAAGATGCAAATTGAATCTGAGTTTATATAAAAGATTTCAGTGAGACTTGTATTTCTTTGCAAGATTGATGATGCAGATATTAAAGATGACTTAAAAAAGGAGGTTAAAGATGCAGAATGGGGTCTTCAGAAGCGACTCAGCCCCATTTTCAAAGGTGATGGGAACTGAGTTCTGCTCCCTGATCTACGTTTTAGAATTGCATCTGGAAACCTAAAGCCTGCAAGTCACTCTGGAAAACCAAATCTGGGCATTTCCTGAAACTACATCAGTTCTGGCACTGGTACCTAACACAGGAATGGTACATGGATAACCACCCCCAGAAGTGATCTCTGTGCACACCTATAGATTATTTTCCCCATAACTTGTTCGTGTTGTGGGGATTTAGGTCTTACAGCTGTCTCACAAAATTTAAATTTTGAAACAAGGCTCTGTTGGGATGTGAATAATCATAACTCTTATTTCTAGGGACACACTGGTGACAAAGGGGAACCTGGTGAAATAGGGAAACAAGGAGAGAAGGTAAGCTTCGATTTAAAAGGGGTGGGGGAGGATTTTTCTCTTTAAAAGCTCAGGTTGGATTGATTTTTCAGGAAGACAGGGAGAAATAAGGCAATTGGCTGAACAAGGAGAAGTTGCTATGACTGAAGTGGGTTAACTTCTATTGCTCTGCCCGTAGGACCACGTGCTGTCTCTCCAGGAAAATTCATCTTCCCAATGATCATCACGTTAAGAATCAATCTGAGTTCACACCTGTCGTTTCCCATGCAGGGATGTCAGCACAGGAAAAGCCCTGCATCAATCACTTGGATAAATTCCTGAACTGATCCAAATGTTTTTGCATGTAAAAGAAATTGCCTATAACGCAGAAGGAAATTCTGAAGAGGAATCTGGGGGGGAGGTCGCTGGCTGTGAGTTGAGCCTCTCTCTCCTCTTTTGTCTAATTGATTTTTCTCTCCCAGGGTAACCCTGGCCCTCCCGGTCCTCCAGGCATTCCTGGCAGTGTTGGCCTGCAGGTAACACCTCCTCTTCTGACCAATTCCCATGACCTTTTCACTGTGGAACTCGATGGAGCCATCAATCACCTTGGTTATGCGAACAGCCCTGGCCTCTGCAGAGTTACTCATGTGAAAACTGATGCTGGTGGAAAAAACAAATCCTGCTGGTTTCACTGAGCTTTAATTTGGGTCCTGCTTTTAGTACCTCACCTTGGATGAGACCTGGCTTCCTGGTAGAGCCCTGGACACTTTTTGGGTGGACCTGAGCTCTGGGCTGGCTTGAGAGCCTGAGAGGTGGGCTGGAGAGCACAGGGATGCTGAATGTCCCACGTGGGCTGTCAGAACAGTGTCAGTGCTCGGGGGTTGTCACCAAAAGGGAAAATGTCCTGTTTGTGCATCAGAAAGTTGAGCTTCCTGCTGTTCCTCACTATTTCTGAATGTTTTCTGTGTTGATGAGCTTTTACCTCGTGCTGTTCTGCCGTTTTGTATTGAACAGTGCTTGAGTTTTAACTGATTTGCTTTCTTAATTAGGGCCCAAGGGGACTAAGAGGCCTCCCTGGTCCAATGGGTCCAGCTGGTGACAGAGTAAGAAAAACCTTCTGTTTTTTTCCCCTCCAGCACCAGTTTGTCTTGTCAGAGTTGCCATTCGCACTCATCCTTACTGAATTCCACTGGGAAATTTGTACAGATATAAAGTGTGGGCCGTGCACCTCTCATCAGAACAACCTTCCAAAGCCAGGAGAATCCACATTTCCAGGGGACTGGCAGGGTCAGACCCAGCCAGATGGAAATATTCCAACCAGAAGAACAAAGTGCTGTCCCTGCAAGACTGACAGTGCTAAAGAATCTTGCAGGAAAAAAAAAGAAAGAAAAAAGAAAGGAGGAAGGTTTCGTTTCACTTTTTGTTCTATCTCTTTACAAGAAAAAGCCAAAGAAACACTGATGGACAAAGACTTTCAGGACATGAGAAGTCTCCTCAGTGAGAACAGGGTCAACCTCCAGCTCTTTGTGGCTTTGAACTCTTGTTATGGTCCCTTGACCAGCAGCCTGAATGGTTTTCAGTTTGATGAAGTCATGCATTTATTTAGGAATAAGCGTGTTACCCAGATAGCAAGGCCGTGAACGGTATCAGTGTATCAGAGAGATAAAGGTGGGGAGATCCAGAGTTAAAACCTGTTGTTCAGAGGGGGATCTTTTGCAAGTCTGTACTGCAAACGAGGAGGAAATAGGGGTTGTCTTTGTGTTTTGTCAGACTGAGGTACGAGGTGGGGATAATGTTACCTCATCCTCTGCCAACCGCAGCATTACAGTGATGTCTGTTCTCTGCAGGGTGACATCGGTTTCAGAGGCCCACCTGGAATCCCAGGACCTCCAGGGAAAGTTGTATGTATCCACTTCCCAGGCTCTCTATGGCCCTGACTTCCACAACCACAGCCTAAGGTTTATTCCTTCTGCTCTAAGCCCTGCCCACCAGGAGGGTGTCCCTGCCCACCAGGAGGGTGTCCCTGCCCACCAGGAGGGTGTCCCTGCCCACCAGNAGGAAGGTGTCCCTGCCCACCAGGAAGGTGTCCCTGCCCACCAGGAAGGTGTCCCTGCCCACCAGGAAGGTGTCCCTGCCCACCAGGAAGGTGTCCCTGCCCACCAGGAAGGTGTCCCTGCCCACCAGGAAGGTGTCCCTGCCCACCAGGAAGGTGTCCCTGCCCACCAGGAAGGTGTCCCTGCCCACCAGGAAGGTGTCCCTGCCCACCAGGAAGGTGTCCCTGCCCACCAGGAAGGTGTCCCTGCCCACCAGGAAGGTGTCCCTGCCCACCAGGAAGGTGTCCCTGCCCACCAGGAAGGTGTCCCTGCCCACCAGGAAGGTGTCCCTGCCCACCAGGAAGGTGTCCCTGCCCACCAGGAAGGTGTCCCTGCCCACCAGGAAGGTGTCCCTGCCCACCAGGAAGGTGTCCCTGCCCTTGGCAGGGAGGGTGGAATGAGATGGTCTTGAAGGTCCCTTCCAACCCAATCCACTGTGGGATTCTATAATAATATGGCATCTGCTTTATAGCAGGTACCTCCACCAGCCAACAGGCCACACTGACCCCAAGGCAGTCCTACCCTCTGGGGACACCTCCTTAGTCCTTGTAATTATAGATGAAATTCAACCAAACCAAAATAAATGAGGCATTTTCTCACTGAATTTTTCATTAGGCCAAACAGTATCAATACTGTAAATATTAAAGTTTTTCTCCCACTCTATTTCTACTTAACGAAATTGCTTCATTAAATGGTGGGGAAGAAGGTCTCTGCCCTGAGGGATTGTTGGCAAAATCCCTGCTGCAAAAAGTGTGTCAGGAATTACAGAGTGTAACTGAGAAAGTACAGCTGAGCTCCTGGGGGAATGTGTGTGCTCACACCTCTGTCAACACCAACAAACAGCACAGACCTCTCCTCGTTCCACCTTCAAAACCTCAGTCTCGTCACTGTGTGATGAAGATGCTTAATGGCTTTTCCTCCTCTGTCACAGGGAGAACAAGGAATCAAAGGACCTCAGGGATTCCGGGGGCCCAAAGGAGATACTGTAAGTGCAGTCAAACACCCATCTGCTCCACTCTGGGACATGACATTCCAAGGACTCTATTTCACAAGTTTATTGTGGCTTATGCCCCCTTGGTTTGCTTGAAAGGGAGGTGAAAGAGATGAAAGTATCCTCTCAAAAATGAGATGTTTAACTCTTATTAAAGATGCATGAGTAATAAGGTGTCAAAGTGCTGCTACAGCCTGGAGCACAGGGATCAGATCTTACATTCCCATTCCTTGAAACAATCAAGAATTTTCCCAAATGTTGCAGCCAGCATTGGGCCGGTTTCCTCTCCCAAAAGAATCTCCAAACCTATGTGAACAGGAGAGGAGCCAGTCCAAACTGAATGAAATGTCCCTACAGGTTTTGAGTATTACCTTTGTTGACAGATGGTTCTTAAGGGTTGTGTCCTGGCTAATGCAGGATTTATTGTTGATTTCTAGGGTAAACCTGGACCAAAAGGAAACCCAGGGGCTCGTGGACTCATAGGAGAACCTGTAAGTCAATTAAATAGGATACAGGTCTCACTGGTATCTTGCTTGCACATCAGGAGACAAAACATAATTGGAAAAAAACTGCTTCTTGCCATCTTTGCTGCCAAACTTGTGCTCTGGGTCTCTGTAACCTCCAGTGCAATCCCAGTTGGACTAAACCCCAGTTGTGCTGCTGTTAATGAAAATTCTCCCAGTACAACCCAATGCCCAGAAGTTCTTTGATGTGATTGTGTTTTGCAAACCACAGAGTCTCCTCCCGACCTTAACATGTGCTGTGCATGGTTGCAGGGCATTCCTGGCAAGGATGGGCGGGATGGAGCTCCTGGACTCGATGGTGAGAAGGTTTGTAGAGTCCTACTTAAACACTGCAGGAAAGATTCCTATGACTGTCCCCTGAGTGCTGCGAAGCCACTGATCAAGAAGAGCATGGCTGGAAAACTTTTGCTTCTAAAAAGTTTCCTAATAATGTCAATAGTGAAGGAGAGTGAAGTTGCTTCCACTAATTGATCCCAAGGAAATTCCTTAAGTGAAGAAGATGCACGTATGATGTAAGCTCAGCTCTGTCCCTGTATTTAGTGGTTCCTGCTGGCTGACTCCAGGCCTTCAGAGATGCCTTTTCAGAGCTGTTACAGAGTCATCTGTTTATTCCAGTTGCCTGTCAGGTACTCGTTGCCTGGTTTTTGAAGAATGATCCCTCAGGAACATGGAGTGTGTGCTGCCAGGGAAGGCTGGGAGCTGCAGGGGGTAGGGAAACACCTGGGAGCTCACGTCCAGTGGGTGCTCACCTCCTGGGGGCACAACAGCTCTTGGCCCTGGGGAAGGAGAAGAGTACAAATGCCTGTTTGGGAATGTGTCCCCTCCCTGTGTCAGACCATGTCCCAGTGCTGGAGGATCCCTCCTAACCTCTCACTATCCACAGGGTGATGCAGCTCCTATGGGTGCTCCCGGAGAGAAGGGGCCGAACGGACTTCCTGTGAGTATGGAGCAGGACCTGTCACCTTTGGGGGTTCCAGCAGCTCAGTCTGCCTGCAGAGATCCCTCTGGGGACAGGGGAGGGTCATTCTGTGTGTTGTTTCACAAGGGGCCCCAGTTAAGCCAAGAGGAAATGCCCTTTTCCCACCGCACAAACAGGGAAGCAGTGTACAGGACAGAGCAAAGAACACCTGGAGTAACCCCATATACTAACTCCATGGCTGTTGGCTTCTCTGACTCTGTTTAAAATCTAAATTTGAGAGAGATTTTCTCTCACATCCCAGTGATGTGCATTCCTTATGCAGGGAGGTAAGATCTGGGATATAATATCCTGAGCTCTGTCCTTGGCTTACTACTGTTTATTGACAAAATGTTTCATCTCTCCAGTCTTTCAACTATTTAAAAGAGGCAAAGTATTCCTTTCTTCCTGTATTACAGAATATTTTGAACAGCCCTGGAGAGACATTTCTGCTGTGCAAAATGTTGCTGCTGTTGGTCTATTTGTATATTCTTCCTCTTTGCTCTGATGCCAAGGATTAGTGTTTGTAGAGCTGCAAGGGCAGTGAGCAGGAGAGAAATTGAAGTCGCAATTTTCACAGTGAAAGCTGCAGAAATCTAAATCCTCCCTTGCTTCAAGCAAAGGTTCCTCCTTGTGTGACAAATCAGACCAGAATAACAAATTTAATAACTTCACTTCTTCTGACATTGCTTTAATATAATTTTTTTTCCAGGGACTGCCTGGAAGAGCAGGTATTAAAGGCTCAAAGGGTGAACCAGTAAGTGGATGTCTCTAAATGATGGGTTTTGGTGGGGAAGCTGCTCACAACAAGGCTTTTTAGCTTTAGTGGACTGGGAGGACTTACCCCAAAGAGATGGTGTCAGCATTTCTGCTGGGGCCGAGCTCCCCTGGCACTGAGGAGCAGGAATTAGTGGGCTGGCCTTGCTCTTGCTTCTCATTCAGTGAAGACATAGCAGGTACACAGGAGGGTCATCAGTGGTTCACTAAACCTCACCCTTTGGTCAAACTCCAAGGAGCAGGCTTCATCTCTGGGAATCAAAAGCCTGGGCACCTGCAAGCAGGAACAGGATTATCTCATCTTGCCTTCTGGAGAATTCCCCTTCCCCCCCCTCAGGATAAGAGCTTCCATGGAGAGTTAGATTGGCACCTGTGAGATAAAAGAAAACCTCAGACAGACAAAGCTATTCTGAAAAGTGTCTGTTTTTTCTGTCCCTCCCCTTCTTTCTGAATTTCCCCCTCTGCACTCACATCATTACTCCTACTAATCCTCTAATCCTCGTGCAGGAGAGCATGCAGGAAGGCATTTCCCCTGACACGAGGGTGATGCAGGAGTGAATGTGATGGGGTGTCCTGAGCACACCTCCAGAAGAGCATCCCTGCTCACTGGTCCAAGGACAGGATGTGCAGCTCAGCTGTTCTTTACACGTCTGGGGTTGGGAGTTTTGTCTTAAAACTGTAAAAGTTAAAAGCTGTGTTTATTTCCTGACCCAGGTTTTAACTCCCTCCTCCTTTTGTTGCTTCAGGTAGGACAGAAATGACTCTCTGAAGTGATGCCCCAACTGAGTGTTTGCTTTCTCCTCTGCAGGGCAGCCCTGGAGAGATGGGAGAGGCAGGTCCCTCAGGAGAGCCGGGCATCCCTGTAAGCATCCCATCATTTGCACGTGGCACGAGCTCTGCTATGAAACTGGAGCTCATGTGCTGCTTCCCTGCACAAACAATGATGCAAGGGGTGCTGTGCTACCTGCAACAAGGACAATCCCATGGGATTGAGCACTGCAGGCAGTCCACAGGGGTGTGGAGCTCCCCAGGGAGCTGGATGGGCAGACACCTCTGTGCACAGATACTGTGCTGCAGCAGAGGGCAAAGCCCACCAGGTGTGGAGTAGAAGACGGGCCAGTGGGACAGGGAGTTGGGGACTGAAACAGCCTGGGATCCAGGAATGCCTTCTGGCTCTGCAGTGGGGAGGGAAGGGCAGATTCGTGGCTCCTCAATATCATGGCTGACTTTGGTGTTCTTGCCAGGGCGATGTCGGTGTCCCTGGTGAGAGGGGGCTGCCAGGACCCAGAGGAGCAACTGTAAGTACAGCACTGCCTGTAAATCACCAAATTAGAGTTTGTGCATGGCGTTACTCTCTGGCTACAGCAAAAGGCCACGTTCTCTCTGGGGAGTTTTGGCAGCAGAGGAGTGTGTCCCCCATCAGTGAGTCAGATCCTGTTCCCACTGACAGCCCCGTGCAAGTGCCAAGTGATCCCTCCCATTTCCCTTGGCAAAGGAAGCTGCAGTTGTCCAAGAGGTTTGAGGAGCTGCTACAGTCTGACAGGAGAGACTGGACAGTCAGCAAGCCCCTCATTAAACAGGAGTAATAAGGTTCTGCTTGTGCTGAAGTGAGTTATTAATGAAGCAAAGCCGCTGTGAAGCTGTTGCAGTGTACACTGAACCCTCCCTGTTCCTGTGTCGCTGTCCTTGGAGCAGGGAAGAGGGATTCACTGCAAAACCTGAAGCCATGCACACAACAAAACTGAAAATAACTGCATGTCACCCCTGCCATGTCCCTGCTCCAGGGCAGAAATGATACTTAATAATATCAGGATAGTAAAATCCGGATTTTGATCACACTACTAAAAACATTTGGGTACCTTTTTTATCTCGTCCTCCCCAGCTACTGCTGGTGCTGGGGTTGGACCTGACATTCCAGTGGTTTTGTTGGGCTTTTTTCTTTTTTTTTTCTCATCTTAAACTCATTTTGAAATCCAGGAGCCTACAGCAAGTCTAATATGATTTCTGGTATGTGCCACTTGGAAGGAATTGAACTGTATGATTTATTGTTTGTGAGCAGCTCCTCCTGAAACTTCCAAGGAGAGGGAAATCAGCCTTAGAAATAAACTATATTAATAATGTTTGCTTTTATGACTGCAATTTTTCATCAAAGTACCTGGCCCCACAAAAGGTATCACATTATTATAGCCAAAAAGCAAAAGTAGTCGAGCTAATTGCATTGGTGCAGAGTTCTGACAGGGGTGCAATAGCAGCTAAACCCATGGTTATGTGTAACCTGAGCTCCTAATTTCTGATCTGTGTTACCAGAATAATAATTTATTAGTTAAGACTGTGCTATTCTAAGAGAGTTGCAGGATTTTTCTAGTGTTAAGGCTATTTGGCTCAAAACAATTTGGGTTTTTTTTAGCCCAGTGTACCAAGGGTTTCTCCCCATTCAGAAGCTTGTCAGGTCCCACCACATTTAAAAGCACCAGCACAGCAGAGTTGTTCTTGATGCAATTTAATATAACTTTCCTAGAGCTCCGTATTTATAAATAAAGTTCCTTAACTGAAATTAAAGTTCCTGAATAAATTGCAAGCAAAAACAGAAGAGAAAACAGTAACCACAAAAACACCTTGAGCAGGTCTTTAGCCTTTGGAGGACGGTGCTGCTTTATTTCAGTGGCCAGTTTGAAGTTTTTATTTGTGTCCCTGAACACTTCACCCCTCAGGGATGGCTGTGAAAGGAGGCAAAGCTGCAGTCCCACCTCGTGACAGAAGCTTGCTGAAGGAATCTGTTTCAAGAAGACAGTTTACAAAATGGGATTTAGGTGCCTAAATTACTTAAGGGTTGGGGTTTTTTTTTCATCCCAGATCTTTATTGGATATGTGATTTTTCTCAGAAGAAAGCAATAGAGACTCCTAATGGTAATAGTCATGTTCTGTCTGGTGAGCTCCTAAAACCTCCCTCACCAACAGCATTAGCTGCTGCCTTTTTCTATTTTGCTGGTACCAAGTATGTCCAAGCAAATGGATGCAATTGCCATTTTTCATTTCCAAGGGCCTGCAGCACATGTTTTGCAGTTGTTTCTTGCAATCAGTTAAAAGCCTAATATTGGGATAGGGGTTCGCCTTTAATAGATATTGTCTATGCTGCCACATTTTGCTGTCATTGATCTTCACTACTCATGAGTAGGGTATGTTATTAAGCATTAAATATACAAATAAGCATTTCTGTTAATAACAACAACAATGCTGAGAAAGCTCAGAGAACACCAGACGTCACTTCGCAGCGGTTCACGAGCAATGCCACGGCGCAAAGTGCTGCAGTACAGAACTGCACACTGTCTCTCTGCCAACGTAACTGCACAAGGGACTTACCTGGCCCTGAATTTGCTCCTCACCAAAGCTGATCTTTCTCTTTTCAGGGACCACTGGGTCTCCAAGGCCCCGTAGGAGCCCGTGGCGTCCGAGGTTTCCAGGTCAGTGTGCTGGCACGGGTAATTTAATGGGCATCATGTTTTGGCAGGTCACTGTTTTCTGCAAGCCTCTGGCCAGAAAATTGTGTGATGGCAATGTGGTGTAGGAAGAAACGTCTTTCCATTTGCCAGTCTGACAACTTTAGAAAGAACACAAGGCCAGATAAGCTGCCTGCCAGAGGAATTTATGTTTAGTATGTATTTGTAAAGGAAGGGTTGGAGTTTTGAGCCCATTCTTGGGCACAGGTTGCCCAGAGAAGCTGTGGCTGCCCCATCCCTGGAAGTGTCCAAGGCCAGGTTGGACAGGGCTTGGAGCAACCTGGGATAGTGGAAGGTGTCCCTGCCTATGGCAGGGGGTGGGAACAAGCTGAGCTTTCCAACCCAAATTGTTTTATGATTTTTCAAGTTTGACCTATGTAAAGACACTTCAGTTTCTCCTTGATCTGGGCCACTCTCAGCCTGTATTTCTTCAGTGAACTCCTCCTCCTCTCTGCTGCGCTGAGGACTCCCATATTTCTCCCTCCTCTCTCCAAGGGAGTGGGAGCTCCACGCTCCATTCCCCACTGACACTGGCGTGTGGTGCTGCCTTCAGGGAGCATGGTGGCATCACAGGTCTGATTTATCAGTGAAAGGCCCAGGCCAAAGGCTGGAGCACCTTGGCAGGTGCCTGACCTTGCCTGTGGACCAGGACAGAAGCTGGAGTGAGCTGTACCAACAAACACAAGTGGTCCCTAGGTCCTGGGGGAAAAGGGAGAGAGAACATCCAAGGCAAATAACCTGTTTGAACATGTTTTGGAGACTGGTGAACTTCTGGGGTGTTGAAGCACGCAGGGTTTCCTGGCACTGTAAGCTGCAGCTTGGTTTTTGTTGTTTTCCTAACAGGGTCCCAAAGGTGCCAGTGGTGAACCTGGCCTTCCCGGCCCAACTGGAATCCGTGGAGAGGCAGGTGACAGGGTAAGGAGAAGACATCTGTAACTAATTCCTGTTTGGGATATGAAATTAGAGCATAACGGGAGCCCAAAACTTGGTGTAGCTGATGTCACCCCAGCAAACTCAAACAGGTTTGTACATTTGGTGTCCCAGCCCCTTCCCTGAGGCTGCTGTGTGCCCAGGATGGACCCTATGGCAGGTAACAGGACATGCATCCTGTCTCTTCTGTTCCTGTCCTTGTTTCTGTTTCACTTTAGGAACTCCCACTATTTTTAGACAGGGCTTTCAGGTCCCATCCTAGCCAGAACAGATGTTGTTTGGGATTTTCCCCTGCTCTGTATGCTGATTCCACCAAAGCCTCACTCCCCGAGAGCACAGGAGAGCTGATTTGTGCATTTTTGTTACTCGGATGCTTGATTAGACTTTCTGGTGGTGTTTTTTTTTTAAATGACAGTTTGCTCAGTGACTGATCTTCCTGATGAGCAACACACCTGGCCATCCACCTCAGAATAAATGAGACTTTTTATTTAAAATAATTGATTTTCATCTAAAAGAAGCCATCAGGGCGAAGTGAACAGCATTTGTTGGGGGCTTGCAGGAGAACAGGAGCCGTGTGTTCACCAGCTCCCTCCTCTCCAGCCTTAAGGTGAAGTTTCTGTGTAAGCAATCACAGCAGGACCACGGGGGTTCCACAATGGCACTTCTGTGCTGGCTCCAGGCGGGTTTAAAAAAGCCTCTTGGAGTGACTGTGAGCTGGAAGTGTGAAACAGGAGGGTTATTGTGGAGCTCTGACTGCGTTCAGGGTTTCGCTGCGGTGAAAATATGTATGTTCAGAGGGGAAGAGGCCCCTGCATGGAGCATCCAGGGAGCTGCTCTGAGCAGAGGGAGGGAAAATGTTATGCTTAAAGCAATAAAAAATTATCTAGATTTTTTTTTTTCTGGCTCCAAAGTGTAGTTACTCTAAGATACAATTGTTGATTGTTCAGAATGAGAGGAAGTGGCCTCAAGTTGTTGCCAGGGGAGGTTTAGATTGGATATCAGGACAATTTTTTTCACAGAAAGGGTTGTAAAGCATTGGAACAAGCTGCCGAGGGAAGTGATGGAATTGCCATCCCTGGAAGTGTTCGAACAACATGTGGATGTGGCACTTGAGGACATAGTTTAGTGATGGTGGTGCTGGGTTAATGGTTGAATGCGATGATCTTCAAGATCTTTTCCAACCTGTGATTGTTTCTTGCCACCCCAGCTCACTGGCAGCTTTCAGGAAAGTGGGTGTAGCAGGTTTGGATAATGCTGGAGACTTTCCACCTTCATATATGTGACTGGTGCTCAGAGTAACCTCCATCTGCCCACCCAGTCCCACTGGTGCTGGTGACAGCAGCGAGCGCTGTGCCAGGGATCACCACGAGATTTGGGCTGGGAAGACCCTGAAACCTCAGAATGTGCTTTTATAGCCTTAAAAAACGGCCTTTGCTGCTGGGGGTGATGGCACTGCTGGGACACACACACAAAGAGCCCAGCAGATCTGCCCTGGGTTTGCTTTGCTGCTGGTCCTGACGTGTATAAAGAGGAGAACTGCAAACACGGGATCGATACAATCACAACATCTCTCTCTCCTGAAATCAACTGTGGCTATTCTATTAAAAAAATCCCTTCAAGCCTAAGCTAACAGCTGCTGACAGGCTTTTTCACAGCCCTTGGACTGACTGTGGCCAGGAATACAAACCTGCATGTCAGTAAGTGGGTTTGCTGGCATAAGAAATGCAAGAGATTTAGTGCATTTGACTGTAAGAACTAAAATAGCGTGGAGATTAAATATATAAACCATCTTGTTGGAGTGGGATATGGGGAGGGGAAGGATCTGACTGTTGTTGCTGACTGAGGTAGCAACAGACAAATACTTTTCCTAAGGATTTCTCTTAGGATCAATTTCCTGAGGATTCTGGATGCCAGCAGGCACCTGGGACAATGACCCTCTCAGCTCCATACTGGCATCACTTTCTAGTGATAATATAGATAATCTGGTGATAGCTGGCCAAAAACAGGGGTTGTGTTTAACTGACACACACGTGAGGGAGTGAAGCTGGCAGTCCTAAACTCCTGTCGCTTGTTCCTGCTCCTAGGAATTTACTACTGCAGCAAATCACAGTTTTGAGTGAAAATCCTTTGGAATAAGCTTCTCTTTAAGGGAATGCTCCCAGCAGGACGCGGTCTTTGGTGACTGAACTGTGTTTCATTGCCATAAACTGTCATGGAGCCTTGGGACTCTGTGAAACCAGAGGTATAAATCTAGATGATAATGTTCAGAAAAGAATATATTGCCTTTGCCATCAGCAAACATGAAATGGGAGTTATAAATTGCTGTAGCCACTCCTGCATTTCTACGTTCCATTGTCTGTTTTGCTGAGAGTTACTTTCCTGTAATAGAAATCCCCCCCTTTTTCAACTTAGTGCTTGACTTGAGCAAAATGACATGCCCTTGTTTGTCCTCCTCGAAGATTCTGTTTTGCTGAGCCATCTCTAGATCTAGTTAATAAGAAAGGATCAGTTTGCAGATGCCAGATAGATGAATGTGCTGTAGGAATCCTGATGGAAGGGTAAAATGATGTGAATTTCCCATGTAGGTTTTGCAGCAGAGAAAAAAATGTGGTGTTATCCTTAACTCCTTGTTGTCTCTGCTCTGTGGAGCAGAAAAGTCACAAATAGGGCTGAAAATGTCTCACGTCCTCTCTGTGAATGCCAGGTAGATAAAGTTGGTGGGGTTTTTCAAGTTGCCTGGGTTATTCCTGGAGTGATAATCAGTTCATCATCTAAATGCATTTTATTCCTATGTCCGTGTTGTTCCACAAGTCTCATAATCAGGAGCACCTAATTCTAAATCCCACGAAAACTAAAGTCTAATGAAGCCTTGAAAAACCATCCTGACTTTTTGCCCTTGTGGTCTTGCCCATTTTATACTGTGAGTAAATCCAACCCCTTGCTGAGTGTGTGTCTGACTACACCAGGAATTCACAGGAAAATAACAGTTTGAGCTCATTTGCCTTCTTTCTCTTATTCACAGGGTCCTGTTGGTGTTCCTGGTCCCAAAGGTAACCAGGTAAGTGATAACTTTTCTGTTGTGATAACTCTGCTGTTGTCAGCAAAGGCATTTAACCCAAACCCCAGGCACAGCCTTCGACAGTACAAACTGCTTTTTCTCCCTCAAATGAAAATATTCTGCAGCAGGCACCATCAGAACTCTCTTCGGTCCCATTTTTCCTGTTGGAACACATGTAGGCTGTTCTAATGGAGACTCATGAAAATGCTGTGATAAAAACACTAGACCCTTGCTGTGTGTTTTGTAGCCACGAGGCATCTGTGTAGGAGCTCCTCACATCACGTTCCTCCTGAGTTAAGTTTAGAAGTGCAGCTTTTCCTTGTACTCCATGTGGCTGATGAGGAAGATTTTGTCCTAACCTCAAAGCTTGGCACACTAATGGACTAATTTAATCTTTTGCTTTTTTGCTGCTCAGCTTCCACAGTCGGTTTAATCTCAGCAATGAGCTTTTGAGCTGAGCCAGTTTCCATCAAATCTATGGCTTTCATTAATGCATGGCTGTGTTTTTACAGAAAACGAGGCTTTTCTAGCAAGCCTTGCTGGTTTTGTTTACCAGTGTCAGTGTGTCTGTGTGGTCTCCGTTTTGTTGCTAAGGGAAAGACCAACCTAATCTCTGTTTGTCTTGAAATGACTTCCTCTGGAAAGCCAGCGAGTCACCAATAACAAGCTCATTGTCTGCTCTAATTGCTGTGCAATAAGCCAGCTCTGTGTTCCCCAGGGGCCGGGGGCAGCAGATTGCAGTGATTTGTGTCACCCCCAGTGATGTTCAAATTGCACACACTGCTGCTGCTGGATGGAGGTGATCAGCAAATTGATGCTCCTCATCCTGGCTGGTAAAAGGGATGTCACCAGAGCTTTAGCCACTCTCCATCTTACAGTCCCCAGACAGAGAGGAGAGGGAGGATCCTCACCAAGTGATGATCACTGCAGTTTAAGGGTGGGATGAAGATGTTTTGCAGGTGACCTTGCTCAGGAAGCCTAAAGAACATGGACACTAAACATTTGGCTGTGGCTCAAAACCCGCGTTTTCTGTGAGATACAGAGCTGGGGAACCTGAAATTTAGATTCACTGTTCAAGGACAGCCTGTGGATGTACTTCATGGCCACCCCACCAGGGATCTCATCTGTATGAATTTAGCCTTTCAACCAAGTCCCAGCCTGTCACAAAGGGCACCCAGTCCTCATGCCACCTGCTGTGGAGTTCAGTGTTGGCAAGAGAGAACTTCCTCTTGCTGGAGCAGCTGTGTAAGCTGCAAAGGGCCCCCATCTCCATGGAGCCCTGAGGTTATCCAAGTCTCAGGGTGAGCCTCACTGTTAGCAGCACTGTCTTTGTGCACCAGCAGGTGCAGTGTTAACTCTAGTTTCTCTCTTTCAGGGCATTGCTGGAGCAGATGGCCTCCCAGGTGACAAAGGAGAGCTGGTAGGTGTCCTCAAGTCCAGTAGGATTGACTCCTCAGATAACAGATTGGTCTAGAAAACCATGTATCAATATGGTCACTCAGAATTAATCATCCAAGGTCTCCAACCCTGCTGTGAAAAGGAGAAGGCAACCCAAGCCTTGCACAGCTTCCAGCAGCTCGGGAGATTGGGCTTCAGAGGTGCATTTTCTGAATGGATCATTCTTTCTTATTTCCCTTTTCTTTCTAACAGGGTCCCTTTGGTCCCCCTGGCCAAAAAGGAGAGGTATGTGTCAGACACTGAGGGTTCATGCCCCAGAAGGTTTTGGGAGTAAATAAGACTATTGCATCTTTCAATGACCTATGTCAGTAAACTAAGTTCTGGTGCCATTCCCTAGGAACATGTTTTCCTCACAGTCATGCCATAGGGTCTATAAGAATGACAGGGGGTTGTAGCATTCAAAATACTGGAATATGTTTGGTAATTTTGCTGCATCAAAGACTCCTGTTTATGTGTAAAACCACCCATGGGATGTAAGAATTGTACATATCAGCCAGGTCAGTCAGGGAAACCTGACAAAAGGCTTAACTAATGACCAGGAGAAAACAATGGATCATGTTCTTCAGTTTTCAGTGGTTTTCGCTTTTTTTTGTCTCGTTACAGCCAGGAAAAAGAGGAGAACTTGGTCCAAAAGGTGCCCAAGGACCTAATGGGACAGCCGGAGCACCGGGGATCCCAGGACATCCGGGGCCCATGGGCCATCAGGGGGTGCAGGGTGTTCCTGGCATCACAGGAAAACCTGGGCCTCCTGTAAGTGTCCTCTGCTCCTAGGGCACAGTCAGGGAGCTTGTGAAGTGAATAAATGGATCATGGGGTTTGGATGCATGTTCAAAAAATAAGGTCCTGCATTCCAGCAGGCAAAAGTAAGGCCAAATAAGCCTCAAATTAAATATCTGGCCTGACATTAAAATTAATCTCTGCCATGAGTATGACAGAGTTCTGAACTGAAGCTGTCGCCTTTTGAAGAGGGGAAAGAACCCACTCCTCTCCATGTGGGATCCTGTGCTTCTTCCTGAGCTGCTGTAGATGTATTTTGTGTCCTGAAGCTTCTGCCAGGGATGATTATTGATAACATGATTTGTAGAAGGACAAATTCTTCTATTAATTGCAGGGCAAAGAGGCCAGTGAACAACATATCAGAGAACTCTGCGGGGAAATGATAAATGGTGAGTATCACTGAGAGAAGACTGACTTAATTACCATATTAGCTGAAGATGAGTAGATCCTGAACATAAGATAGCTCCTGAGATTTTTCAGTTTTTCTGTCTTGATAAGTAAAAATACAATGACCTTTAACACAGAGAAATTATTCAGGAGGTCACCTTGTTTCTGGGATGTCTTTCATTGTTCTAAAATTAGTATTTTTCAATGATTTATCTTGGCAACAGACAAAGTGCACTGAAAGCTTTGACACAAGTATTGTGCAAGCACAGGCTGTGAGAGTGTCTGCCTGCCCTACCCTGTGTTATTCTGAACTTTAGCTCCCACCTTCTCTCTCTCCTCTCAGTGCATCCCATCTAGCTGGAGCAGAGCCCCCCAGACTGTCCTTTCTCCAGAGTTACTGTTCTGCATTTGCAGGTTATATTCCGCATTTGGGATGAGGTTAAACTCTGAAAGTTGGATTCAGAAAACTTGTTTTAATTATTTAAGCATCATTTGTTAGAATACTTGGTGTCATTTAAAGTGGTTTTGGAAACAGGACATATCAATGGCTTAAAAACCTGCAGATTTGTGATTAAAATCTCCCTCTGTGGAGTATAAAAACCCCCAAAAAAGCTACAGGTGGGCTGAGATGAGATTCAATGTTTCCTTCTGGCAGAAGCAGTAAGTGTGTGGCAGTGGCAGGAAGATCTGCTCAAGCAAAGGGTGAAAATGTTTGCCATGCAGTTTTTAATTGTGTTTTTCAGAGCAAATTGCACAATTAGCTGCTAATCTGAGGAAGCCCTTGTCCCCTGGAATGACGGGTCGGCCTGGCCCAGCTGGGCCCCCAGGTCCTCCCGGAGCAACGGGAAGTGTTGGGCATCCTGGTCCTCGTGGTCCCCCTGGATACAGAGGGCCGACAGGAGAGCTTGGAGATCCTGGTCCCAGAGGTAAGTTAAACCTAAAGCAGCCTGCTTCTCTTTAATGCCCACTGGAATAAGTTGCAAAATTGTACCAAATTCAGCAGTGGGGGAAAAGAGATCAGGCCTCCATGGAGTTCTAGAGGGGGGTTTGCATGTTTGGGGATGCCCTGCGAGCAGAGATCCTAGCAATGTCCTGAGGATTTTTAGCTCCTCTTGGTCTCCCCCCTTCCTGTCCTTGGCTCCAGTGCACAACTCACTGTTGAAACTCTGTTTGTGATTCAAGGTGACCCCGGTGAAAAGGGAGATAAAGGACCTGTTGGTCAAGGTATCGATGGGCCTGATGGCGATCAAGGACTTCAAGGTAAGGCTGTGCCAATAATTTAACACTCCATCGCTAAAGCAAAGGCTTAAGAACCACAGAATGTTCTGAGTTGGAAGGGACTCCCAAGGATGATCGAGTCCAACTCTTAGGGACAGCTCTGCAAATTGCTGGCAGTAGATTATCATCACCACTCCTGTTACTCAGAATCTTAATTACAACTCCACTTGAGGAGGTGCAGTGAACTGAAGCTACTGAAGGCCACAGCCTCCCCCTGGGGAACAAGCTGGTGACAAGGAAGGAGGGATAGCTGTGACTACACCTACTGTCACAATAAGTAAGCTGTGAGCTCACACAGACAGGACATCCCCTGACCAAATTATTCAGGGACAAAAAAAACGCAATGCACATACTCCAGATTCAGGGTAAATTTATTGAAAACACCTTGTACTCAACAGGCCGTAACAAGTGCGATGTACAGACACTCAAAGTATATTAAGATCTCTAAAAGGAACACATATATACATATATTAAAAATAAAATTTAAAAAAAATAAAATAAAAAAAGAAGAGATGGAAATACTTCATGTAACCTTTCCCCCTTTCCTGTTTAGGACCACCTGGTGTGCCTGGAATTACTAAAAATGGCCGTGATGGGGCTCAGGGTGAACCCGGCCTGCCAGGGGATCCTGGTACTCCTGGTACTATTGGGGCTCAGGGAACTCCAGGAATATGTGACACGTCGGCTTGCATGGGAGCTGTTGCAGCATCAACTTCCAAAAAAATCATAAACCAACAGTACAAGAAGTGAAGAAGTGACTGAATATTTAAATAAACAGTGCATTGTAAGAAAACAGAATCCTCCTAGTGCTAAATGGACAGATGCTCCTTCTGTTCTATTAAGTGGAGACTTTGACACAGTTCTATGAAAAAGAAAGCATCAGGTGAAAACTTTAATTAAAAGATGCTTTATGAGTATTTTGCCTCCCCCCAATTATTTTCCAGAATTTTTACTGCTAAACAACCTCACCTTTCCTTTCTCCCTTTGCTCAAGAGTCCTGCAAGAGGAAACATTGTTCCTTTTTTACCATCACCCCCCCAATGTCCTAAAGATCTCGACTTCTTGCTGTAAAAGTTTGAGCCTTTTCAATTGAATCCCTTGGTGCTGCTCCCACTGACTTCAGTTCTGCAGGTCTGTGCTCAAAGACACACATTGTTAAGGCACTCGGGCACCAAACTTCCTCTTCCATCAGCAGAAATCATGCATTTAAATATCCTGTATTTCAATATCTTAACCTTCTGGCCAAAGTAATGACCACCACTTACATACAGGCTGTCACTTGGCAATTTTCAGGTGGCACCTCAAATATTTGCCAAGGCTAGTGAACAGCAGCCCTCTTGCAGTCAAATTCTGCAAAAGGTGTCATGTATATATTTTAATTTTGAGGGAAGAATTTCTGTATATTTCCATATGATAATAAAGGAAATGAAGTAACAGCGTTTTCATGACCTCTACTTAAGCTATTTGCACAGTAATTGTGATGGAACCCCACGTAAGAAAGGATGCTCTTCTAAAGTCCAGCCAAAACCACCTGTATGAACTGTTGTAAAAATAAAAGATTTTTTTTTTAACCTTTTCTTTGTGATGTTGTATCATTTACACATCAAATTATCTCAGCTGAACTCCATTTTCCAGAACTTACTAGGATTGTTTGGATATAAATCGCTGCAAAATTGTCCTTATCCGTGATTTAAACCAGTATTAATTTTGGTAGACCTTTTTATACTTTAAAGCTTGTTAGCATCATCTATTTTTAAAAAATTAATAAAGTCACTCTCAGCTCACACACTGTTCTATTTCTGTCCTATATGCCAAAGCCTATGAGCAAAGTGTCATATTTTTCTTTAAATATAAAAATAGTTTGTGCATTTAAATATCTATGTTTACAATATGCCACTCTTGGTCTAAAGTAACAATACAAGAACCTGTTGGAGAGTTGTGTGACAGACATGAAAAATGATACTCTTTGGGGCTAAGTATGTTAAATATGTGTACAAGTGGAAAATTCATAATATGCACAGTTTAGAAACTAAGCACTTGCTCAAATAACCAATATAAACTTTACATTTTTAATGGGAAAAGGGTCATTATAATACGGTAACTTGAGTTTTTCTTTGCAGTGGAAGAGTATGTTTGCATGTAGCCATTCAAATAACAGGACAGGTGGATGGTCTACAACTCTGCCTAACTGTACTCGATCACCTTTAAAAAAAACCCAGCAAAATCAAACAATTAAATTAAACCCCAAAGCAGGATGACAAAACAATTTTGTAAAACTGAAAGGTAAAAATACTTGGCTGTCATGACATTTTCTTCTAACTTCTGGTCCCAAAGCCTCTTGAACAGGGCACTGGTTTCCATTGCTGGCAGTTAACTTTCATTTCCCTTTTCAGTAAAGAACATTTTCTTTAAAGCTCTATTTATATATATTTACAAGTTACATTTCACAATTCATATTCAGCATGTAAATGGAGAGAATAAAATGCAGTTTGGACCATTGTCACACAATTCAAGGTGGTCAGGTCTGACTATTTGGTCTCCATGGCCGTGCGGTTTTCCTGCGCTGGACACATTACACATGAGTCTGGTCTTCCTATTTTTAGTCTCCTGCCTGTTTTACCACAGAACACAGTCTCAAATTCCTTTAAAAAAATATCAAAACACAAAGAATAAATAACAATTACATTTAATGTAAATATTTACTTGAGACGGATGTTTTTGTTTCACTAGTGTTTTGGAAAAATAAACCCCTTCAATAGGAAGTGCTGAGGGGCCATGTCAGGATCTAGACATGCAGCTTTTCCAATGCACACTCCATGTATTGTGTTAAAATTCTTGGCAGAGCCAGAATTACTGTGGAGCTGCAAATACTGGTGTGGAGCATGGGAGCTTCTTATAGGACATGTAACCCTTTACACTCAGCCACTCTGGGATAACGTGGGCATGGAGCTGTAAATCCATCCCTGAGCTAATAGTTCATTAAAAACTCACTAGAAGACTGTGAACATGGTAAAAAATAAAGAAAAGAAAGGAGGGGAGGAATGATTGAAGAGGACCTTAATTCTAATATTGTTTTACAAATAGGATCACGCTCAGGAATTGGGTAGCTAAAAGAAAAAAATATTGATTTCAAAATCTGATTTGAAGACCCCGACTGAGGACAGCCTGTCATTTCTCACTAGTGAACTGAGCCAGTAAAACCCCAAAAATTTAAAGGAAGGCCCAAGGATATGGTGGGTCCTTCACAAACAGCATCAAGAATAAGCTTTTCATATAAGTTATACACTATTGTGTATAACAACAGTGTATAACAGCTTTAAAACATTTCACATTTTCCACAAGACCAAAAATGAAATCGGATTTCAAACCTGCTTCAGAGAGTCGCCGTGCCTTTCCTGAATGTACTTCAGGAACGCAGTTGTCCACTGCAAAGTTGTTGCCTTATCAGTGTCAATCGTGCAGAACGGAACCAGAAGATTCAGCTCATCACAACAAACCCGGATCCTGCGCCTGCAAACATTGAGGTTATCACCCAGGGCCAGAGGGAAGGGAAAAACAAAAATGAAAGGAAGACTACCAGCCACGGACTTGTTTTTGTTTGCTACAAGCTTTGCGTATCAGTCACGCTACACACAAGTTACCTTATCTTTATAGAGTGGGTGAAATGTTTTGAAATCTCTCTTTGTTTGTTTAAAGAGTAAAAACACAACAAAGACAACCGCAACAAACTACACATGTATTTTCCCTCTAAGGAGCACCAATCCCTCACCACCTGCTTTGCTTTTTCTTGGAGCTAACACGAAACATGTCACACCTACATTTACTCTGGATAACCACAGTACTAAGGTTTCAAAACGCTTCGCACGGCCTGTGCTCCCAGAATTACCTTCTGTCTCTCTCCAGGCGGTTGTGTCGTTCCCTGCGCTGAGCACTCCCATCCTGTGTTCCACTCGGGACCTGCACGCTGGAGCCAGGCTGTGCTGACTGCCAGGGGCCCTGGGCAGCTCCACTGCCCTGGCTGTTGTCACGGGCATTTCGAATTTCACCGAGAGGTTTGCGATCCATGTTTGGATCCAACGGGTTTATTCGGCTGCAACTTCTGTTTATGGCTTGCTTGCATAAGGTGTCTTATTGGAAAAACAAAGAGGAAAAGAACCACCTATTTGTAACCCTCCCACTAACCTGAAAATAGTGATCATGGAAAGGGTTTTTTGTCGCTTTATTTCTGTGGAATAATCCTTGAAGCTTTATTGCCAGCCTAGACTGACTCTTACAAGTCCTTCAGAAGCCCTAAGGCACTCCTTGCTATTCCAAAATCCACATAGCTTCCATTTTCTCAGAGAGCCCACTGGAGACCATGCCTGGTGAGCACTTGGGGCAATCCTTAAAATGTCCTTTAGTTTGGTACTGACTGGATCTGCTGTATCAGCTCTGGGGTCACACAGTGTGCCACTCCGCCATGTGGTTTGGTGGTATTTGGTCAAAGGCTGGACTCAATCATCTTAGAGGCCTTTTCCAACCTTAATGATTCTATGATTCTGAAGAAAGCAGTTGCTTACCCAAGACCCAGATTTTCAAAGGTACTTTGTAACCTTGAGTTTCCTCACTTCAAGCTAGAAGTGGCAAACAATTTTGAAAGTATAACTAAACTAACAGGTGGTGAACTTTTCTGCCTACCGCACAATCTCTGCCATAAAACCCTCACCTCCTACATCCACTAAAATCATATTAATTCCAGAAAAGACACAAATTCAGGACAAAAATGTAGATTTGAAGGCCAAGAGAAAGCTAAGTGAAAAGAAGATAAATGATTTACCTCCAACTTTAATCCAAACTTCCTCAGGCAAAGCTTTATTTATAGCACCTACTGTCTGTTTTGTGGATTCAACTTCCTGATAGAGGAAAGGGAATGTTTTGGGTATCCCAAGGTCTTGATGTTTGGCAGCTTCCAAAATAGTGCAAGATGTTCCACAGGTCTGTGAAAATCAAAAAGCAAATACAGGACTATATACACTAAAAAAAACAAGCAAACAAAAAACCCCCAACCAAAACCAAGAAACAAAACCCACCTATTTTGACATTTTCATATTAACTTCATAAGTTAATTCTTTAGCCAGAATAAATCCCAAATACTTCCACACATAACCAAAGGATTTTGACAGACTGACGAATTCTGGGGATACCTCTGACATTTCTGAGTGCCATTCTATCACTTTTGCTTCAGAGCTTGTGGAGGGGGAAATATTTTTATCCTCAAAATAAATTAGAAAGAAAGGAACCATAGAAAATGCTACCACACAGCCCCTTCTTGTCTTGCACAGATGAAACCGATGATAAACGGATAAATTCCAGAAAAAAAGAAATCTACTGCTCATTACTGGGACGTAGGTAATTACTAATTACAAACATTACAAAAGCCACACGACTGCCTTGAGTATATTTAAAAGAGCAATAAATGAGTTGCATCACAGATCGTTCTGATCATCCCTATTCCAACCCAGCCACACTTTACCCCAACCCTTCACAATTATATTACACCTAAGAAGTTAATATTATCAGCCTTTGAGCTCGGCAGAGGAGAGTTACCTGTGCTTGGGAAGGATTAGCACTTCCAGCAGCAGAGCAGGCATTCATGGTAAACAAGGGGTACGTGAATGGCAAGGAATGTGTGGCAGGTGCAGCCTTATTTTTCCCAAGTGCAGCACACCTGTTCCCTTGCTGGTGAAGAGGCACACCCACCACTTCCGAGGGCTGGCGAATCACTGTCACTAAACTTAAAAACAAAAACAAACAAACAGAAAACATACCAGGCTGACTGCCTGAAAAATGTAGTGCAGAAAAATGTGCAGCTACACATCTTTCTAGTAACTATCACCAAGAAACCGCTTTCATTTACTGTAAACAGAAATCACAGTTATTGCCATATTGCCCACTTCAGGGACCAAAGAAAGAAAAGGAAAATCAGCTGAGAAGGTATTTTATTTTGTGCAATAACAGTTCACTTCACACCTCAATAAAACATTTATCAGCACACTGAGACAGTTACAGGGCTAGACTGTAAAACAACATTTTTGCCCAAAGTTTTCCCCATAGCCAGGCCTCCACATTGTAACACTAATCAATCACTCTTATTAATATGATCAAAAATCTGCTTTGCTTTTAGCAAGCTGCATATTAAAACTAGGCATTGTTCTCTCGCCTTTATTTACAGTACATCTTATCAAGAATAAAGCTGTAAAGTAATTAATTTTGGAACTACATGCTGTACCATTTATGCAATAAACAGAGGGGCCTAAGGTGAGCTCAGCGGAGTTGCATCCACATTTGATGGCACAGTTTAACAAAGCCCAACCCATCCTTCTCATGTATTAAAGAAAGTACCGTTCTTAGGTTTCACTTAGAAAATCAGTTTTGAACTATACGATACATAGTTTAACAACATAAAGTAATTGCAACACACTTGTTAAGAGTTACTCCAGATTCTTGGGGTTCTTGACATCTGGGGTTTTCTGTCGGGTTGCTGTTGAATCTGTCTTCCAACCGAGCTCTGACTGCAGGTTTAGATCTAAGCTCTGGTGCCAGTGCCGAATTTTCAACAAATACGTTTTCTTTATTGTCCCCCAAGAAATTTTCACCCTGTTTAGCTTTTACTACACTGCATCCTGAGACTTCTACAGAGCTACTGTTGGGCGCTTTCTCTCTTTGGTTCAGAGGGAGGTTGGACTCGCTAAGCAACATCATCCTGAGCTCCTGCAAGTCAGCATAGCCCAAGTGCGGGTTAGAACTTGGCCAATAGCTGTCACAAGGTAACCCTGACTGGCAGGTAACTGGGCAGACCGACCGGTTCCCAGAGCTGCTGGACGAGCCCCCGTCCTGACTGGTGCTGGGGGAGGGCTGCTGCAGAGGGGGGTCTGCAGAGGGACCAGGCGAGGAGAAAGCGCTGAGCCTGGCTTCCACTTCACCTTCACTACTCTGAGCCTCCGTGTGCGAGCACAGTATGTGCTGCAGCTGGGTGTACTCAATGTCCATCATCTCCACCAGGCTGGCCTCGGGGGTGGCGAAGCCAAGGTTTTGCTCACCAAAGGAACTGTCACTTGAGCCTCCAGGTCCGACAGCAACGGGAGCGGGGTCAGGAGCACTAGCTGGGCTCTGAGGAATGGTCTGAGGCTCCTCGGGGGCTGATCCTGACATGGCTACAGCAAACCTAATCAGTTACCAATGTCCCCTTCAACACAAAACCACACCACCTTCAAGAATTGTGCTATCCATTAAAAAAAAAGAAAACAAAAC
>VZRE01010452.1:569375-584265 GCA_013396775.1 Cephalopterus ornatus | reverse complement strand
CCCGGGCTCGAATTAAACCCCCGCGGTCTGGTAAAACCCGGCGTTTATGTGTTGTGAGGAGACGAGGAAAGAGAAGGCGAGCGTGCAGGGCGTGTTCACGTGTGTATTTCAGGTCCCGGGCGCACGCTTGGCTCCCTGAGCTGGCTCGTGGCCGGGCTGGCTGCGCCCACGGGGAATTTCAACTAACCGAGTCTGTTCGCTGCTCGGCCTGCTTTCATGCTCATCAAAAGCTAGTACAAAGCCAGAGGATCGTTTTTCTCACTCCTGCGATGCGGGACAATCATTCAGAACCATTTGCTTCGTCGTTACTGGATAAAGGGTTTTTTTCCCCGTTCCCAAGAACGTTTCTGTGAGGCACGTTCATAAAAATGTAAAGTCAACAAATTAATAAATTACGTGAATTAAAGTTTTTTTTTTTAAGCTCAAAGCTGACCTGAATTAATTTTTTTTCTTTTCTTTAGATTTTTTGATGTGAAATCTTCAAATCGTAAGCTTCCTGACTCAAATAAAAAAAAAAAAAAAGTCAGAATAAATTAGGGGATGCTTTAGAAAACTGAGAGAAGAATGACAAGCACAGATTTTGGTCTGTTTTTTAGAGGGCTCACAATCCAACACTGGTTGGTAGTGACGTCCTGCAAAACATCTCTTGTTACACCATGAGGAAACAAAACCCATGTGCCATCGGTCTCTCATGGTTTGTTGAGAAGGAGCCAGATGTAGAAAATAATATACACGTACATATTTAAGAAATGGACAACAGCTCTCTGTAGATGTTTATTCTACTTACAGTAACAAAAACCTGTGAACTCCCATATTTTAATGTACAGTGATATATTCTGCCATATAAAATACAATTTACAGAAATTTCTATCAAGGAAACCTAAACAAACACACTTACTTTTTTGCATACTTTTATGTATGTCTTTAAATTAGAGACATCTCATTAAGGAAAAAAAAAAACCTTACACCGTAGTTGATGTTTGCTTTTCATACCATTTCTTTGCATGTTACCGTTTTCCCTTGGGTTCAGAACACAGATCATCTCAGCCAGCAAACCCTGGATGGACAAGGACCTCAAGGATGCACCAATGTGACAGTGGTGACAACTCAAGCTACCTGTCATGTAATCTTCAAGATAAAAAATGTTTACAGGAATCTAATTTTACATTTCCGAAACTATTTTATCAAAAAACGAAAATATTTACCCGACTGTTAATTTACAGGGTCAAATAAATTAGCGGGATTTTATTTCATACTTCAGAATTACATACTTGAGGACTACATGAAAAGTAGCATTTCACCATGAAAAATGTCCCTCTTCAATCACAACATGATGCACCACAATAATTTAAAGTTTAATGCAGCTGTATCTTTTTCAGTGGAGAGTTTTATATACACTGCCAGCCTAAGTAGGGTCTAACAAAAGAACAGTAACACTCATTTTTCAAGAGCCCTTTTAGAATGAAAGAGCACTTTTAGAATGAAAAATTCAGTCAAATTAGGACATTTCTTAAGTTTGTGGCAAAATTCTGCAAAGCCAAAACAAAACCAAAAAGTGCTCCACTAGTTCAACTGAACTATCTTATTCAGTGGCCTATTTAACCAGATTTTTTTCCTTCCTTTGGTTTACCAATTAATTTGTAGTCTTCACTTTTTTCAAATATATGTCAGATGCTTTTGTAAGTTTAGCTGGTTATAAAGGTGCTACTCATGTATGTTGTTTAATGACAGGCTTGTAAAAATGGGATATTTAAAACATCATGAAAAATAAACTAAGTACAACTTGTCTTTGCTGTACACCGAAGAGATGGATTCCCAAACCAAAACACCTGTATATAAAAGGAAGATAGTGCACTTTAAGCTTATAGCATTCCATTTTCAAATCCTCCATCAGTTACAAGTAATTATTAACACTGTTCTTCTGCAGTCTTTTCCTAAATACACGTGACCCTTCTGTTGTAAAAGAAACATGACGGCAACATTTTTTAAGTGTGTGCTGTAGGGACAGGACAATTTTGACACCAAAATACCACGTAAATGGGATGTAAAGGTATGGCTCCTCAGGTGTGGATTAAATTCTCTTATAAAATTACAATTCAAGTTACTGGAAAACATAACTTTATAATCTTAAAAAGCAATATGCTCTTCTTAGACTTTTTCCATTTCTGTACTGTAAATGGAAACTTTAAGATAAAGATGTGAGTAGAAAAAACAAAATTTCAGTACAGGTAACATTGTGAATTTTTATAAGAAAAACGTTATGCACAAAATGCAGCAAGTGAAAGTTCAGTATGTTCTTGCTTCTCATCTATCTGATTATTTTCATTCACAGTTGTTCAAAAATCGCTAATTTGTCAGTCCATTGGGTAAGGCTAGTTTTACAACAGAATTTTTGGAAAGGTGAGAATATATACAGTATATACAGAAGATGTGCAGTCCTTGCTGTGTTGCAAAAGCGGGATATTTGTGGGAAATACAATATCAGTCATAGTTCTATATCAGTCATAGTTCTATGACTGATTGCTGGAAGATGAAGCTTCAGTTTCCACCGGTTTCTGAGTTTCCTTCGGTGTTTCTGGCTTGGTCTCTTTACCAGTTTCCTTACTCTTACTCCTATCTTTGCGATCTTTCCCTCTTTCCCTGTCACGATCTCGATCCCTCTCTCGATCTCGTTCCTTCTCCCTGCTCCGATCCCGATCCCTGTCTTTCTCTCTGTCGCGATCCCTGTCTCTGCTTCTGGATCGCTCTCTGTCACGTCTTCTGTAGGAGTCTCTCTCTCTGTTTCTTGTCCTGTCTCGGTCTCTGCTTCTTTCCCATTCCTTACCTCGCTCTGAATCCTTGTCTCTATCTTTGTTTTGGTTCCTATCTCTGTTTTTATCCCATTCCTTGTCTCTGTGTCTCTCCCAGTCCCTGTCTCTGTTCCAGTTTCTGCCACGGTCTCTTTCCCAAGGTCTGCCGTGTTCTCGATCCCTTCGTCTGTCCTCGAAGGCTCTGCCTTGGCGATTATCTCCTTGCTGAGGCTCTGGCTGATCTAAACCCTTGTCTTTATTTCCTCCCTCATATCTCTCTCTCTGTCTCCCTTCAAATGCCTGGCCTCTATATTCAGGATTTTTGCCTTCTCGGAAGTCAGACGTGGACCACTGTCCCTCTGACTCAGGTCCTTGTCCAGACATGTTGGAAAGAGATGCAGATGGTCCAGCTTCCTCCCACATCTCTTTTCTGTGGGTTGGTGGATGGCTTGGAAGGTCCAGGAGTGGTCTTGGTGGTGGTTTCATACCTTGTGGTGACTGACCCTGGAAATGAAATCTAGAGGGGGGAGGTTCATCTTCTTCTGGAAACATTGCAGGTGGGGCTCCTCTTGGTCCCCCAAACTGATGTGGTGCTGGACCTCTCTGGTTGGAAAATCTGGGTGGTGGGCTCCCTCTCCGTTCTTCATATGGCTGTGGCAAAAGTCCCCTTGGACCAGGCATATGATTTGGAGCTGGACCCCTCTGCCCTTCAAATTGATTTGGGTGGGGCCCTCTTGGTCCTCCAAAATGACCTGGGGCTGGGCCTCTTGGCCCTCCAAACGGAGGGCCTCCTCTCTGTCCTTTAAACTGAGCTGGTGGGGGTCGTCTTTGACCTCCAAAAGGAAAAGGTGAAGGTCCTCTGTTTCCCATAAATGGAGGGGAATCTGGTCCTTCAAACTGTCCTGGAGGCCCCATCATTTCATCATATTGGGAATCTGAGAATTCCCTTTGTTCCATGTGAGGTTCCCTGTGATCTTCAAAATGAGATGGTGACATTCCTCTTGGACCACCATGATAAGGGGCAGGGCCCCTATTATCACCAAAAAATGACGATGGTCCATGCTGTGCAGAAAATAAGGAAGGAAGAGGACCCTTTTGACCTCCAAATCTTCCAGACTGAGGTCCTCTTTGCCCATCGTTATTTGGAAAACCATGCTCTTCAGAGAACTGTGGTGCCGGTTCTCTAAAATTAGGTCCATGAGGCCCTCCAGGTGCATTGAGCATCAGTGGAGGCCCTCCTTTCTGCCCAGACAAAGAAAACGCTATGTTTTCCTCAAAGTGCTGTGGGGGAGGTCCACCCTCACTCTGAACTTGTGGGGAGTCAGTCTGTTCTACAAACTGATGAGACTGAGGATTTCTTTGTTCATCATATTGCACAGATGAGAGACCTGTCTCTGGTTCAAAGTGACCAGCTGCCTTTTCCTGAGGAGGAAACATTGTATTTGAAAAGGATTCCATTCCCATTGCTTCCTTTGACTCATTTGACCATGACACTTGATGCATATCTTGCAGGGATGGGCTATCATTTGATGTGGAGAAATTAGGCTGAAAAGATGTAGATGGAGGTGTTGGAAGCAGCACTTTACGTATAGGTTTGGATCCAGAAGATTCTCCAGAAGCTGTTTGGTTCAGGTTTTCCAAAGTAACTTGAATGGTGTGTTCAAATTTGCTGTTAGATGTCTCTTTCTGGGACACTGTAGAAGCCTGTTCACTTGAAACCCAATTGTCAGCAGTAAAACCAGGCTGAGCAGCAGAAATTAAAGTATTATCTTCCTTACCAAGTGAAGTCTGCAAAGCATTTGGAAAACTTGCTGGAGCAATTTCTCTTGTGGATACTTCATTCTGTACCACCTGTGACTTTATGCGAGAATCAACCGTGTCATTAGTCTCTGTCACCATCCTTCGAGCCTGGCGAGGATCTCTGTTCTGTCGTGGGTCACAGCCCTGGTTTAAAACTTGTGCTTGCTGATTTAAAGATGAAGCTAAATCTGCTTTTTGTGTAGCCTGCTGATCCTGATGGAATAATTCAGTCTTTATTAGGGAAGCTTTTGCTGGTGGTGGTGACATTAAAGCATCAGACACTGAAAAATGAGCCATTGAAACACCAACAGCTGCTCTTTGTTGCCTGAGGGCTTCTTCTTGTTCCTCTAGTTGTCTTTTCTGTTCTTCTATTTGTTTGTTTAATTCTTCCAACATTTTCTGCTGTTCTACCAAGGATGAAGCTGCAGATAAATCAGGCACGTATGAAGCAGGTGTTTCTGAAGAACTGTTTTTAGTGTCTGTGTACATTTTGTTGGGTAAGTCATCAACTGTAACTTTTGCTTCTTCCAAGATAGTTTCATCCTCTGGATCGTAGGCCTCGTCCTCTAGTTCTGCTGCATTAGATGGCTTTTCCACATTGTATCGCTTTTCACTTTCACCAGTCTGCATTTCAAAGGCTTTTTCCGGGCCGTACTCCTCCTCAGGATCATACGGTCTGTCATCCTCCTCCTCTTCTATAGCTCTGTCCTTTGACATCTGCCCAAACTGCTGCACAATGGGATCTAAGAGTGGAACCGCTGACATTCCACTGTCAGCAGCAGCTTGGCCTTCCTGACTTGAAGACTGAACAGTTCCAGAATCCTTGGCAAGTGGCTCAAAAGTTTTCTTTTTCCCGAAGAGGGTCTGCAGGATGTGCTCGAGGGGCGTGGCGGTTTTGGAGGATGCCGAGTGCGTGGCAGTGCCACTGGCAGGAGCACCAGTTGAAACCGGTGGGGTCACAGTCGCTGTGGGCCCACTCTTAATGGACGACAGTATTTTTAATACTGAAGGTGTCACTGCTGAGGTGTCTGGAATGGGTGGGGGTGGAGGTGGAGGAGGAGATCCAGGCGGTGTTGTACTCACAGAAGAGTCTCCTGAATAAAGGGTGTATTTCGGAGCTTTCTTCTCTTGTGAAGCTGCAGCCCCTTTGGAGAACAGCGATGGTTCAGGCTCCTCATGGGCTTGAGTTCTGCTTCGCTTCTCCTCCATCTTTTCTGCCTCAATGCCAGTGGCAGGACGCTTCCCTTTCTGACAGATAACCAATCCAAGAATCAAATTTGGCCGGGATGACTCAAGACCTGAAAAGGAACATAAAGATTGTATATGTAAAAACCTGATTTTTAATGATACTTTCAGTAAAACTTACAATGTTATACAGTGGCAGCTAGAAGAGTCATAAAACTAACAGTTTTTCTAAATTCCATCAGATCACCTATTAGCAATTTTTCATTAGTCCACAAGTATATGCATTTATATTTCTTTATATATATGTTTGTATATAATAAGTTTAAATTCTTTCTTTGATATCTTAAATAAAAGATTGCAGCATCAGGTATCGTTGTTAAAAAGTATCTCTGCAAAAGTTCAAACCAAAGGAAGTTGTTATATTTTTGTACTTTTATATTGTTTCTGCTGTTCAACCACCTCCACCTCACCCCCTGAAAAATCAAATATTTATGTTTAAATAGTTTGCAAATATGCTGTATACACAGGGATATTGAAAAGTGAGAAAACCTGGGTTAAACATTGCTGTTTGTGTTATAATCTGTGCTAAAAGTCCACATTGACACCAATCTATAAATATTTTGTCTGTCTCCCAAGTTAAACAAATACCATTAATGGCTAAAAAGATAACATTAAACAAGCTGTGTTTGGAAATAAAGCCAGTAACCTACTCCCGGTTTGTTGTTTTTTTTTTCCCAGCTAGACATTATTTAAAAGGCAATGGAAGCAGGGAAACTCTGATTTACCAAACAAGCACAGGAGATGTGTCTGGGTGGGCGAGCAGGGGTGTGCAGGGGTGAGGTGGCCTTGGAGCCTCCACTGCAGGACACAGTGTGATATTAGGCCCTAATATCTGAGTAAAAAACATGAAGAGCAGAAGCGGTCCTTTGTGAAGAGCTTCACACTCAAAGCCCTGGAGAAGCATATCAAGAAATGATAGGAAAGTTTCTGATAAAGAAGAAAAATGCAAAGGTCTGGAGGCTTGTTTCCTGCTACTGCATTTCTTCCTCTTACACGCACAGTTCCCACTGGCCCTTGTGGCAGATAAACATGCCTAGGTGGTGGCAAATGTAGAAATCTGTACAAAGAGAGGCCTTTTTAACTTCTGGATTTAATAGCCTTTAAAAGGTCCTCTTTTGAGGGCCACCGTCTTTCCCCCATATGTGCCATTAGTTATTATTTGCATCCAGCAAGGAAGTGGTAATATAGAAACACAAAATAACCTGTGAAATAAGAGATAACATTCACTGTGGTTAAATTACCAGGCGAGAGCTCTGACCTACACTGACCCTTCTATTCAAGATCCCGTAAGAGGTTTTTATATATATGTTCCTTGTTCTTATTAAACTAACTGCTCATTAAGGAATAATTTTAAAATATCTAATTATTAGCACTGAAAACTTTTTGATACCAACTCAAACTCCCAAGCCCTGCAGTAGCAGATACATTCCTTTAGCAAAACACATCACACATATGTTACTTTGCTGAAACAACTCGAAGTTTTATGGGGACTCTTAAATTTACCATCTAATGAGAAAACCACATCACCTGCTTTGCTAAATTTATGTTCACGTTAATGAACAGCAACTCCCCAGTTGGTGGGTGTTGACCAGTGCAGAGTATCTCACAAACTGCTCTTCACCCAAAAACTCCCAGTAGGCATTTGCTGTTCTGCCATTGTTAATGTTTTGGTTATCAAAATATGCAGAGATTTGTGATTTATGCAGTTAGTTACAATGAATCTCAAACACTGAATAACCGAAATAAACAGGTTTCAAAAATCCAAAAGGCAGGATATCTAATAAACAGCAATTACCAAGAAATCAGGTTTGAATCTCTGCAGCAAACAGAGATGACGTCACTAATAGAACAGGGTGAAATTTTAATACGCTTTCAAGGCAATAAATTCCAGCAGTTAGTTCATACCATTAGTTATAAATTATTCTGTTTAGAATCTAGTCGTCATAGAATAAATGCATTAAAATTTTACATTTTGATATGGGAATTTTACACAAATATCAGAAGTTTTGCCTAACCTGGCACCTACATTCACTCAGTTCAAAGAGATCAAATACTAACTGCTTCTTGGAATGGAGACAGCCAGAGCAGCTTTCAAAGGTCAGCCCCATTCTATTTCAATATCCATAAATAGGTTAAGTGCCTAATTTTAGAAACAAGATGTTGGCTGCAGTCTGCCACTATTGCTCAATGACTGCCTTTCACAAACACACATTCTAAAAGTGCTGCAAGCTGCGCTGGCAGAGTTAGAAGCTTTCAGTGCTAAATTATTTAGAACAGTTATTATCCTATTATGCATTTGAAGTCCACATGCTGGTTTTATTGAGTTACATCCTGTAACTAAAGCCATTAAAACAGGATATACTAAATATTAGCATTGGATTAATATTTGGTTTTCTTAGCCTTAAATGCATTTTTTTTCAATATATTGATTTTGCATATTTACGTGTATAATGGCCACATCTTTCCCTGTCACCAGCAGCTGGTAAGAAGTGACCTGCACTGTTAAAGACACAACTTCACTTCTGCCCACTCATGACAGACCCACGGCAATGGACTAAGCACACCTGTGGTGAGTTTTAAACTGAAGACACCCATACAAGACACTGTATTTTTATCAGTGCCATTTTTGTCCCAATTAATCACGGGAGCAATTGACAACTGTCATCAAATTAGTGCCCCCTCAGCTCAGGGCTCCAGATCACTCCCAGCACTGTGACACTGCTCCACGTTCAGGTTCCTTTGCTGAGTGGAACTGGCTGGCACAGAAAACCGGGTTTGTAACGCCACGTTCTTCTACTGCTGCTGCTTTTCCTAATGAGATCTGCTGAGATGAAGGCACCAAACTCCATTCACAGTTCAGTTAAAATTTTGGTCCTTTGGTTGCAGTTTTTAAGAGCATTCCAAACAGCACGAGGAGATTTCATATCTTCGTGCTTTATGAAAAAACACAGTCCCTATTGTAAACTGCCCAAAAGATGTATCAGCATTTGTGGAATCTTTTGCTGATAAATGGCTCTTTTAGTAAAATTCCTTTATTTTAACTATGTAAGATAGTTATTGCATTCCCAATGTTGCCACTAAATCCCTCAATAAATCACTATTAGTAATTAAGTCTGATTATATTATTTTTTACAAACGAAAGTGTTAAATAAAGTGTGTATGTGAAACAGAGAAGTGAATTCACATACAGTAAACCACTGCAAAAAGACAGTGCAGAAGAGCCCATGATACCTAAAATCTGGTAATAAATATCTGAGATTAATTAAATATAAAACAGGATAACCTTGTATTTTTCTCTGTTTTTAAGCCACCCATGACAAAGTTTTCTGCAGATCTTCTAGGTACTAGTGCAGTTCAGAAGTCCTCAGTTGTGTTCCAAATCCAGTCCATTAGAAAACAGGAGAAATTCCTAATCCATACTGGAACTGGCTGATAAAGCTGGAATATCTTCTAACTAGCATTTCTCGAATGGCAGGGTTTGATTGTCCTCTCCCTCCTCCCCCCTCAGCTCATATTTATCAAACCATCTAAAGGCAGTGCTTTTCCAGGCCTTGCTAAACTCTACTGGAAGGCACACGATTAAATTTAAGGAGACAATGACCACGTTCCACAAAATATTTTTATTGATTGTCAGAGAAAGAAAACAACAGTGAATTCCATCAGATGTCATTAAAAAGAGTGGATTACATGCTGTGGTTTTCATACATACACAAACCCAGAAGAACAGCTTACCTGATTCTTTTGACTTGGTTTTAAAACACGAACACAACTTGAGGTAAAGGCTGCCATGGGAGTTCCCCAAAAGTGTGAACTGATGTCAGAACTCTGAGTGGGTCTTCTGTGACACTGTTCCATCCCTTGTCCTGCCTGCCCTTGAAACCTTGTTTCTGTTGCTAGTCTTTAATCCACCTGGCCTACAAATAGCTCTGTCAATTTGAACACCTGGCTCATAAGAAACTCAGTCAAAACCACGCTGACACTACAAATTCCTCTACAAGAGTAAAGTTTGGCTACATTTGCCAATGTCCAGTCTAAGGTAAAGAGTTTCATTTGAAATGAAACTTATAATGGAGAAGTAAAAGAAGTGTGAAAAGGAAAGCTGGTATTTTCACAGCATTGCAAGAGGCAACAATTAGGAAAATGTCTCCCTAAAGCAGGTTATTTACCAGACCAGCTGACATTTACACCTGATTCAATGGCCAATCCCACCCTTGTGCTACTGCCCAGAAAGGAGGGTTTCTTTTCTTCTGCCTGGAAAAAACAGCCTGTTAAGACCTACCTATAACCTTGTGCCAAGGTGTTCTGCACTTCACTTCTTGGCTGTGAAATGGGAGTAACAGTTTTTGCCTACCTTTCAAGAATTCTGTGAGTTGCAGGCTGTGAGGTGCTGCGATTTGACAATTCTGACAATTGCTATAATTTAGACAGCAATAATCCTGCCTTTTTAACTGTTGCCTAAAAACGATCACCCAGACTGTGCACTGCTCAAGGATGGATAAAACAGATTGGGAGTGAGATGAGAAAGATCTTTTTTGAGGATGCAGAGCAAGTGCCCTTGGCCATCTCATGGCGGAAGGGAGAACACTTAATTAATGATGTTTCACTTGTTGTAAGCCATGAAAACCTGTCCCAGCCACCGTTTCTCCTGCATATAATGTCTGAGAGTGTTTTATTGAGTTTAGTGCTACACTTGTATTTGAGGAGTAGAGGACACTCAGCTTTCCAGAAAGATCAGCTCCTGTATGTTGGTTGTTTCATACCCACCGTTTAGTGCCACCCATTGCCACGACAATGGAGTTCTACCTTCACTGGAACCTGCAGCTCTTCAGCTTCTCAACCTGGTATTTTCTATAATCACTCAGATCCTTATTTGGAAATTAAGCATATGCACCTCCTCCATCCTTGGATGAAGATGACCTCAAATTTTGTAGGAGAAGGGTATTTCATGGTTGAATTCATTCTCAGTTCTTCTGTCACCATGTTCACTAAACATGACTACAGGTAATTTTATCCAAAAATAGAAGATTATAATATAGCCTGCCTATACCAACTGCTCTCTGCCACCTAAGGAATGGGAGTTTTTGTTTTGGGGCTTTTTAAAATGTAGTGGCTGTTCCATATCCTTGATTTTACAGGTAAACCCATTCTCCCAACAGCCTACGAGCATCTTGTTGGAACGACTGTGTAAACTTCCAACAATTTTATCTTGAGCAGAGCTGGATCTCCAGTTCCTCCTATTTATGTAGTTTAAGATTGGTTTTATATAAAAGAATTTAAATAATGCTTGCATTAAATATTCAACAACTTGTCTCAGATTGCCTTTTGGATTGTGATTTTACCTAGCATTTAACCTCCCCTGTTTTGTGCTTACCTGGTCCCTCAAAGGGCAAGAGTTTGGAAGGAATTGGGTCCTTAGAACTCAGGGGGATCAGGTAGAGATCCTTGACATGTCTGTTGTTATTAGCTACAACACCAAAACGACCACGACTGCTAAAATAGGAGTAGAGAGAGATATAGGCAACCTCTTCTTCTTCTGTGGCAGGATGGAAGCGAATCAAACACAATTCCTGGAATACAAAAGCAAAGTAGAAAAAACTCAACCTGTAACATACAGCAAATAAAATGGTAAAGGGCAAATTCCAGGGGTAAAAATAAACTGTACATTTGTCACTCCAACTATGCCTTCAGGGCAACACTCTGCCTTTAAAAGCCTATTGCTGTTCAATTTGTAACATTAAAACAGAATTAGGTGTTATTTTTAGAAACATGAATTACTTGTGTATCTTACATCAAACTAAACAGCTTGAGGCTCAAATAAAAAAGAAATGGAAAATTCTTAGTTTCACGATTATCTCTGTATCCTGTGCATCACTTTTTCTCTTCTGAAGTGATTTTAATATTAAAATCGATTACATACATTAAGTGATAAGTACCTTTTCTTTAAGATTTCCATTTCAATCTTCACTATTTCAAATAATAAACAGTATGAAGATTTGACTACTATGCAGGAGAGAGAGATTAAGAAGATTTGCAGCTCAATAAACACATTTCTTCAATAAATCAAAAATTTAAAAGAAGTGGTCTGAGTAGTTTTCCAGGTGTGATCTATGTCAGTATTTGCTGTTTACTACTCTATATTATAAAAGGTTGTCATTTCACATTGCTGTATATTTCTTCTGGGTTTTGCAAAGGATTTTAAATGAATACCTTAGAAAGTGAAGATTTGAGTTTGCCAACATAATCCCAGACTGTCTTCGGTGAGATCCTCCCACCAATATGAATTGTATCTGGTAAATCCTAAACAAGAAGCATTACATGGTAATATGAGAAAAACCAAAAATGAAAACAAAAAAAAAAAGCAGTGCAGGTTGCCCCATCCCAGTAGCCCAGTGGATAATGCACAATTATATTTAGCAACTTTTAGAACATAATTTTCTGATTTCAGACAGGCTGTTCCTGAATTTGGAGGTGTTTAATTAGAATTCTAGTGAGCTTCCTGTCATGAGGACAGTGAGACTCATTTCAGCAAAAGCAATACCCAAAAGAACCAACGACCCTACTGATAAACTCCTAAAACACAAATTCGCGTTTGAAACTTCACAACAGTCACATAAAATGCCCTTCAGAAAAAAAAAAAGAGAAAGAAAAAGAAAACCTTACTTATTTCAGTGTAAACCTTTCTACTGCCTCATTATTTGAATCTAACACCCTCCCAGAACCGTATCATCCAACTGGTTTTATTTGAAAACTAGTAAAAAGGATGATATTTGTCATAAACAGCCAAACTCAATTTTCTAACAGATGCCATCAGTGACCCATCTAGTGTGAGAACAGAACAGGGCATCCACTTCAAAGCACTGTCTCGAAAACAATGAAGCTGAAATAAAGCCATTATTCCATGTTAGATCCTAACATGTTGAAAGATGTTAGACTTCTTTACAGATTTGAGAGGAATTTTTAAAAGGCTGTGTTTCCTTCTTCAGCTACTTTTCCTGTTACTGAAGGGATGCCATTTACAACTGCTACAGTTCTGACATAACTCTATAAACACACAGTGCCCCCAACCTTTCCAGCACCAGGAACTGCAGCACAGATCCACTGCAAACACACACACATCAGTGCTAACCTCACTAAGATAATCAAAGCACCCGGAGACTGGATATGCTTTAGTGACAAATTTGGCCACACTTTGCATGTTAATAAATCCTTTCCAAATGGTGTTGAGACGAGAGAGAAAGAGGGAAGTGTCACTGTCCTGAGGCGAGCGTGGCTCTGCAACACTGCAAAACAAATCCAGACAGAAAGATTACACAATGCGAATGAGGATGGACCCTTTTTTTTTTTTAAATTTTCTTCCCTCCCCCTACTGATTCAATACTTTCTTTTAAACAAATAACAGAATTTTTCCTAAATGCTTTGTTAATGTTTTCCATTAACTTGTTATTAATTAAAAAAGCAACGAGTAACAGAAAATAAACTTGTAGATGCAGAGATGGAAGGTAAAGAGATGCCAAGAGATATGACTTTTATAAAATTAAGTTACTACTATAACTGTTGTGATTCCAACTCCATAACAAACTAATTGGAATTATAGACCTCCTACTAATTAAGTCAACAATATGCATCAGAAAGATTCTCAAGTAAAATAATTTGCTATAAATAAAATTATTTTAACTGCAATTGCACTAGGATATACTCAAGATATTTGTTTTTACTATTATATGTACTCAGAATAGGAAAGAAATCCACTTCCTTCCAAGCTGATCAAGTGGTTAACTTTAGTTCATATTCAGATGTTAACAGTATTTTAATACAGGATGAAAATCTGGAAATGCCTTTAAACCATTTCTCCCATACAATGTCTTTCTCTGTATCAACAGACATGCAAACTTCTAAGTCTGCATAATACCTCAAGTTTTATTTCCCTGCTGAAATAGTGTAGAATCTTTGCTGTCAACTCATGCTCTGAAAATTCAACCAGCTGGAGAAGGCAAATGAGAGGTGGCAAATGAAAAATGTGAATCAGGCTACCTGAACTTTAAACCTGACCATGCCTTTTAACTGAGGGAAAGGGGATGGGACATGGGACTGTGAAGAGAAGCCCAGGAGGGATGAGGCAGCTTGGCTGGCTGTGGAGTATACGCACTTGATGTTGGGTGACTGGTGAACCGCCAGGTATCTGGGATCTGGGGAGGAGGACGGTTTTGTTAATATTGATTTGGGGATAGCCATAGCTGGTTTGGAAGTCTCCTGTTTGGTTTCTCCCGTTGAGACTTTGTCAGCTGCAGGCCCAGAACGCTGTGCCGGCATCACGGTCCCCGAGGAGCTGCTCATGGCTGTCCTGGGGTCTCTGCCTGAAACCGTCACGGTTGTGACAACTGGGCCAGCACAAGAGGCAGGGAAAGCAGAGACCTCTTCAGGTACAGCAGAGTCTGTGCTGTTCTGGCTCTGGCCTGTAGGAACGTAAGTTCTTTCTGCAGTTGGCTGAGAAACTGTTTCTGCTGCTGGTTCAGTGTCGATGTCCATTGCGTCCTCAGCGACGGGCTCTTTGTCAGGCTCAGCTGCCGGGGCTGCTGCAGGACTTTCATACTTGGGCTGGACTTCTGGCTTTGATTTCGGCTCCACCTTTTTAGCAGAAGCCCCTGACTTCATCTTCTTAGGTGGCACCTCATCTTCAGATGCTGAAATCTGGCCTATAAATGTATTTCAAAAGCTTTAATTACTATTTAACAATAAAATAGTTTGGAGAAACTATTTCAAAAAACCCAAATAAACAACACTTAACATAACAGTTCTTTTACTTTGCCCAAGGTCAGCATTGTAAATACCTGTACAGATTTTGCAGTTCAGGTCAAAAAGATGGGCTCTATGTTGACTTGTTGTATCCTTCAACATGCTGCTGAAAACATCTAGAGAAGGAGCACTGTTCACATTGGGTGCAGTTCGGGTTGACTCCTGCTGTTCCTAAAAGTGAATAAAGCAAAAAATATTCCAGTTCATCATTAATATCCACAGTAAAGAAACACTTTGAAATCTGTTCATTTTCAGTTCTTAAA
>VZRE01010452.1:533863-569359 GCA_013396775.1 Cephalopterus ornatus | reverse complement strand
AAAAAAAAAAAAAAAAAAAAATTAAAGGCCTTGGTTAAAGCATATCATGTTAGACAGAGTTCTCAAATGATATTTGTCCTCATTTCATTTCAGAATGTTTTGAAGTAGAGAGCTAATGTTCAGAAACAGAAGATTTCTCTGTAAATTGACAGCAAGGGCTGAAAAACATGCAGCATTTTTGAAATGCCTGAAAAACATGCTTATCACTCTTGTTGCACTCCTTCACGCTTAAGGAAAAATGCTCATAGCACACCTACTAGGCTGTGTTATCCCTACAGTTCAGTGAAACAATCTGTGCTTCTGATGACAAATTTGAAGCCCCAGTTGCCATTTCTCCCCCTCAGTGTCCTCATGCTGAAGCAACAGCCCCAGTACTTACATCGGAGTCAGACACTGGGGGAGAATCTTCCATACTGACAGCTGGCACATGTTCCCGTTTTACAGCCGTCTTCTTGATTTCCTGAGATTTGCTTCGTGACTCCACCAACTGAGAGAAACAAAACCACAATGGTAAAAAGTCCATATAATTATTTTATTATGTACTTTGTTAGCGTTTGGCATGTGCTAGAGGAAAAGTCTATTGAAACTGAGCATTATTAACTTAGTAGTGGTGGTACGGGCTGGCAAACTTGTATCTAAGGACACAGGGGAAATGATGTTACTTACTGCCTTAGCTGGTTTCTCTTTCCACACAGACAGTTCTTTAGACAAAAGTTCTTCTGGTTTCATTCTCACTAGTTTTGACAGTGAGATTTCCTCACGAAGGACACGATGAAAAAGTCCCTGAAAACAGAAGAATTTTGCTCATTATCCTCAATAACTCTCAGTATAACTGAATAGATGTCAGAAATTGAACAGCCACTCTCCTGTTTCAGATCTATTGTAGAAATTAAAAAAACGTTTCAAGTGTTCTCTAATGAATATTTTCATCTGTAGCAGCAGCTATTTTCTTCTTTAAAAGCACAGGTGTCATGTATCCAACAGATACTACAGAATGTCACAAGAGGAGAAACAGATGAAGTCTGTATTTATTTTAAGAAAGCCATTCTGTAAATAAATATTTCACACCAAATGCCCAAACTGAATAAGTACCAATGACCAGCTAAGGTAGGCTTTGAACTCCTACTTGGATAAAGATATTGTTAAAAAGGTTTGAATGGCTTTATAATAATATTTTATAGTTTAATTCATAAGTCTATACCTTGAAAGTCTGAATGTTGAGGGTAGAGTCTGACATACCATTAAAGCCCAAAAGTACATTTCTGGGTAAGTTCACTGTTTAAGAAAGTTCCAAACCTGGTTTTTGGGGTCCTTGAGATTGAACATGATGCTACGGTATTTACTCTTGTATCTGTTGTCTGTAACTTGGAACAAATTAAACATCTCCTTTTCAATATTGAGTGCCACTTTCCCTACTTCACTCTCTGTCATGACCAGGTCATCACTGTCGTTGACTCTGTTAAAACAAGAGCAGGTATGTGCAGTTATGTCAGATGTGAATGGTCAGCTACAGTCACAAAAACTAACTTTTCAGAGCTGCCCTTGGCTGCTCCTCACACAGGGAGGGCTCCAGACTCCTTAAAATGACACCTGAGAGCCAAAGTCTATCTCAGAACCTTGAACTCAGGCAAATTTGAATTACTGCCCACAGATGGTCATGGAAGACATGGCTTTGGGAAACCAGGTCAGCCTTTATTCCCACTCATGGCACTGCAATCAGGAGAGGAGTTTCTCTGCCATGAGTGACACAGGGAGTCCAAGCACCTGAGTTTTGGTCCTAAATTCTCCACTTCATTTTCCATTTCAGAGGGCAGTGCTCTACAATAAGGCTTGATGGGTGGCATTACCTTTAACAATCATCATGGGAAAATATGCTTTTTGTGTTTGGGTTTTTTTTCCTTTTCCAAGTGACAGCTGCCCACTGAGCAGAATTTCTTGTTGTTGATCTTCATTTTGGGAGTGGAGTGAATCTCTCCCTCAGTGAGCTTTTAACCTTTCGCTGTAATATTTCCTGTACCACCAGATCCGGTATCACCTGCCACCACCAGATTTTAAAACTTAAGAGCACCTGCATCATAAAAGCTTCTATGCTGTAATTTAATTCTTCAACTGTAATTACCTGAATATAAATGGGATAGTGAGGTTTCTTTTTTTAAAGGGTTTTTCACATACGCATTTACTTTACATCAGGAATTTTTATTTCAAATATAAACCTGAAATGCCAATTGTACTTGTAGTAATTTGTAGCATAAATTCAAACCCTCAAAATTCTTTATCAAGACACAAAAAAACCCTCTGCAGTCTAACCAGTTACTTCTAGTTGTAGCGTCCTACATAAAATAAGTGCTTTGAATTCCCACCTCTTCCACAAAATTTCTTTCAGGGACCGTCGAATATTTTGTCGAATCTGAGAGTTGGGCTGTGACTGGACAGGGCTGGCTGATGTTTTTGTTTGACTACTTCCAGCTGCAGCTGACATGGAAGGCGGTGAAGGCTTTTTGAGTCCTCCACCCAAACTGGAAGATGGAGCTGGTTTCTTAGAAACGGAAGAGCCATGAGAGAGAGCTGACTGTTTGGAAGGAACACTGCCTGAAGAAGGCCAAGGTTTCTTGGGAATGACACCTTTGAAACTTCCAGCAGGTTTCAGTGGTGGTTTGGTTAGTGTCGTGTTGGAGTAGGATGAGGGCTTCTTGGAAGGCAGATTTTTGGGGAGAGAAGGTGACTGCTTCTCCATTATAGACACAACAGTCTTCTTCGATGCCAGTGAGGACTCTGCTCTATCTTCATTCCTCTTCTCTTCCCTTTGAGCTGTTAAAGCAAAGAAAAAAAATACAATATTAAAGGCTTAACTTTGTAACTTCCTACTCATGAAGACCAGGTACCAATCTGTAAAGAAAATCTGTCAGATGCCATCTCCAGAGAACAACTGCAAGCAGGTAGTTCAAGCTATTTACTCTCACGAGTTTCTTAAAAGTAATTTCAAAAAACATGCCCCAAAAAAATGGGGGGTAAAAAAGACACCACCTTCAGAGATTCCTGAGAGGGATTTCATGGTTAAGCTTCAAAAACTCTCACACGTAGAAAAAAAATAAAAATAAATATAAGGCAATACAACTCATATTCTACATTTAGACAGAAAAATTCTCATAGCACCTTATAGAACCAGTTTATCACAGAGGTTGACCTGATGACAGAGTCCATGAATTTGAAACTGCACTAATATTACCTTTATTATTATTAAGGTTTGATAAAACTATTCAATTTCTAGCTAAATTCTAGATTTAGTGAATATTTAAACATTAACATTGCTGCTCAGGCTGTGGCCATCTAATTCCCACCATTCTCAAACTATTCCATTCACAGTATTCAGATTTTTCATTTAAACATTTTTTTCCACTGTTACTAGAATAATTGATACACATCATACACAAGAAAATTTATGAAGTCTTAAGTAAAAGCTCCAGCTTTCCCACATGTTGAAGATACACTTGTACAGGACTTTAAAAGCAAACATGTCTTTCAATCACATTTCATCCACCTACCTTCTGGCACTGACAGGAACAATTCAACACAGTAAAAAAGCCAAAACCACACCCCACCCTCCAGCAAACAAAACATCATTTACCAGACATCAAAGTCACAGTGGGCAAACACCAGCACAGGGATCTTGAGAGCTCAGACAAGGATGAGTTCTGAGGGAAACTACCAAAAAGCAACTCCTAAAATAGTTGTTTCAAATCCTGTTGAAAGTTTTTAGATGAATTAGCCCACAAGCCCTGGGTGCAAAGTGCAGGATACTTCCCGGGCAAGATCTGGGAGTTTTAACTTCCCGTAACTTTACCAAGGACCAATTGGCCCCCCTTCACCTTCCATATCTGCTGAGAACAGAAATCACTAGGAAGGGTCTAAATCATCCTATCAGTCTGTTCTGAGATGGACTTGAAGGGGACAAAGCCCTCCTGGGGGGTCTGGTTCAAGACACCCCACACATCAGCGTAAGCTTCCAATGGAATCATCACTCAAATTGGGGAAGATCTGGAATGCTTAAGGGACATGTGATACTTGCTCATTTCAGGAAGAAATGTCCTTGCAGCCTAAAAGTTCAGGTACCCCTGGACATAGCACAGACCCTCCTCACCCCCAGCCCTTTAACTGGCCCTCACTGCTGGCAGCTGTCCCACTGACACCAGCGGGAGACAAACCAAGAAACAATGCTGGACTTGACCTTTTGGAAGGTGAAGTACAAGGGCCTGTGCTGAACTTCTGCTGGAACACGAGGAGAAGCAGCAGGACATCCTATAAGCATTTTACAATTGAGGATTATTTCTGGGAGAGATTTAACTATCAGAAGTGTGAAACAAAACCCGCTGCCACAGTACATCAAAGCGTTTCACGGGTGTGATGATTTTACCATAAAGGAGATTACAACTATTACCACTATTCCCAGTTTTCCTTAGAGGCTGGCTGTGGTTCCTGTCTGAGCCAGGGTCAGAAGGGGTCACTTTCTGTATGACCCTCAGAGTCTCTCCATATGTCCCCCCTCTCCCCTACCCCGCTAACACTATTCCAGCTGTCAGGAGGACTCTGGCACTCCTGTGAGAGAGGAAGGGGATAAGGAACTATTGCTGATTTTTTTTGTTTGGTCCAATTTGGCACCCAGAACCTGAAAGGTCACCAGCCAACCTATTTTGAGGTCAGCCTTGAACAGAGCAGAGTCGAATATCCAAAATGTGCACACGGGTAACTCTGCAGGAATTACTCTACTTCCATTCTCTTTTTCCTGGTTTATTTTATCTTCTGCACAGAACAGTACCCTTTCAGGCAGGTGGGACAGCAGCACATTCTGTGACTTATCACAGAAAGGCAGGACAGCACAGCTTGGCTTTCAAAGCAATGACAGCACATGTCAGTTCTCTGTACTAACATATTCAGTTCTTTTTGGATTACAACAGAAATACAACTATAAATTTGTACTAAATCCTATGTCCTTTCTCTTTTTAATGATTAGTTCAAAATATTTAACAAAAACTACACTGATAAAAATGAATAGCAGAACCAAGATGTTTCATGCCCATCTGATGTTGTACATGAGAACTATACCCACACCACACACCTTTGTTACAAACAGCTATATCGCAGTCAGAACTTGCAAAATAAACAAACAAACAAATAAATAAAAGTTACTAGTCCAAAGGTAGATTGAAGTTCCCAGGGTTGAAGGTCAGCTGAATCTGTAAGGTCCAAGGAGACGCAGAGGCATCCTTTACTTTTAGCCTGCCAGGTAACACCATGACTATTTAGAAAGGATTCCAAAGGTGTGTAATTCTGTGCTTCTTTAGCCAATGGAGAAAATGCAACTAGCTTATAAGTGTCATGCAGGCTAGTTTCAAGCTACTATATCCCAATTACAAGTGACTGCCCAGCAGGGCTGGTTGACTAGAGAAGTGAATGGTAGATTCTACATGTACAGAGTGTCACTCCTTCAGTGCTTCAGAACTACCAAAGACCTCTCCAAATGGACAGGACACAGCAGGATCTGATGGACACTGTCCAGTCATGTGCACATTTTGATAAAGAACCCAGTCTACTTAAATCCTACATATGCAAATAATCCGTAGATGAACCTCATCTCAACAAACCCTCTTATCCTGTTGTGACTATGAGAAAGCAGAATTTGTGTCCTATCAAGTTTTGGTTTTCAGTGACAAGATCAATGTGCTGCCACATAATTAGCTGAAGGAACTCACTGTGTCCTTACACAAGTCTTTGGATCCAACGCCCAGGAGCACCCAGAGGATGGTGGGGAAAGAGCAGGGCTGGTTCTTGGGGTGGCAGCTCACCCTCCTATTGACCAACCCACAACACAGGCACAGCCCAAAGCTTACAGCACCTCCCGACAGCAATGGGAACACGGCTGGTGTACGTTTGGAAGCACTGACATAAATATGTACTCTTTCCAGAGAGCAGGATTTCAACACAAGGGGAATTTTACTTCTGAGCAGATGCCAGAGTTACCCTGCAAATAGATGGGATGTATCGTGGACCAGGGATTCCCTGAGAGCATGATTTCAAAGTGCTCGGCCGGGAAGACCACGAGCAGCTTGAGGAGAAGGCACAGCCAAAGCTACTGTACCCACCAGTCACCGCATTTTATACTGTGGGGGCTTGGTCCTTTCCGTCAGTAGCTCCAGTGCACCTACAATAAATGCTCTTAAACAAATTTAAAATAAAAGGATGAGAAAAGCACTAAACGTCAGCCTACCCCACCCAAGAGAATAACATGGAGTTTCACCACAGGCAGATTAATGCCAGAATAAGGCAATTAGTGGCTCTCCTACTCAGCACTTTTAACACACAGATGAAACTCCTTGGCTTGATGTTAGAAACTAACTGTTAAGCTATTTAAAACAGAACATTAATTCCTATTTGCCCCATTTTGTCCCATGGGCCACTTGTTAGGACAGGAACTGGATCCTTACTGACTAGAAAGAGGGGTGGGCAGAAGGGACCGAGGTCCAAATGGAGCCGAGCCAGCTCGTTCCCAGGGTGAAACCCAATGAATCCTCTGGCATAAACCCGCACATTCCTCCCAGGCTTAAGAAACAGCATTACTGTGGTACGTTCACTACAGACAGCAGCAGAATCTCTCCCACCAGATGTCAACAGACACAGAGCCCCTCCCCCGAGGAAATCTCCGGTGCAGCAAAGCTCTAGACATTACAACACACAGCAGGACAGAAGTGCCACATCATCTGCTGTACAGATGAGCCCGGCGCTTACAGGTACTTGTGAACATCTCAACAGTGTCACAGCAGTGCCATGCAGTTGTGGAAGCCCAATTCAGCAGGATTTCCAGTGTATGGCTGCTTAGCTTGGCACGAAGGATTTGCAGGCTCATACCACAGTCCCTAACCGACAACCAAAGGTTGTGTTTTACACCACCAGCATTCATGTTATCTAAAGGAAACTTTACTTCTCTTCTGATCTCTTAAAAATATCTCTCTATAGCATTCAAGCTATTCTGGTTCTTCCCACTTTCCCTCTCCACTCAATCTTTCTTTGGAATAGTAGCTTTTGAAAGCCACCTCAAAAACTAACCCCCCAAAACCCCTGGTTTCTATTTAAATTATCTCAGTTGTGATTAGCTGGAGACATGATTTAGTATTTCCAATTTTTAAATACCAGGAGAAATGTGCTATTCCTTTTTTCTGTATAGTTTTAAAATTATTCAAATCACAGTTCTTCAAAGAACTTTAACTTCTGGCTCTAGGTGATGCTAAAACTATTAAAAATGCTGTGTAGTTAAACCACGGGCTGTTACATCTGAAGAGCCCATTTCACAAGGACTCTGGTAAGGCTGGTTTTTGGTGCACTATTGTCTCTGGTGTCTAGTACCATCTGAACATTTCCTTGTGTTCTCTTCTATCAACATTCATCTACTTTTTTCTCCTCCCAGGGTGAAATTCCTCCAGGCGATGGGTGAGGCTGCATCACATTCAGCTTGCACAGGACCATCGGTAGTGGGAGCGCAGGCCCAAGGGAGCAGGACGTCAGGAACCCAGCCCTTGAGGAGACACTGCCCAGCACAGATGCAGCCCAACCATGTGTGGGTTTTACTGTTCCTTTTCAGACTTCTCTGTCACTAAAATACAGAGGTTTTGGGAAAAAACAAAACCAAATCCCCACAACTAACTTTCAGACTTGTGCACAGTATACAAGTTTGTGTGGCACCAAAAGTAAGCAAGCTGGTAATTAACATTTTTCTGTAACAATAAAAATAAATCTATAAAATTCCACAATAGGAATAATAAAAGCTAAAAACCAGAGAACAGGTCCCTGTGATCCACCTGTCCAAAAGTGGATAATTTACTACACTTTGAAGGATTTGTACGTCCTTAAGTGGGGGGGGAATCACACTAATGCAGCATTGCAGCTGTTAAAACCTCCAAAATAGCTGTTAGAAAGTATTTACACAGCCTATGTAAGACTGGACAGCACAGAGCAATGACGTACTGTGAGCAGAGCTGATCTCACAGAGAGGCACCTGCACTGGCCTTCGCAGCAGCTCAACCAGTGGAGAGGAACACAGGTGTGCAGAGCCCAGCAGAGGCAGTCAGTCACCTGCTCAGAACTGCCCTGCCAGCACTCGGGGTGTCACACTTGGCTCAGCCTGCAAAGTCCCGCTCGGTCCTGCGGCTCCGCTGGCTCAGACACAGGTGGCTGCAGTGGCTGTCCCTGTGCCGTCGCTCCAGTGCTGCCGTGTCCGGTGAGCGGAGGGAAGGTGAGGGCAGCCCGCTCTGGCACAGAGCACAGCACAGGCTCCTGGCCTACAGAAGATGAAGTAACTCCCCCCATTTGCCAGTTACCCAAGAAATGCATTTCTCCCCTCTGTAAAACTGTTGAAGCAGAGGATGGGCAGGATTTATCAACCTCAGAACTGGTGTTGTTCAACAGCTTCCCTCTGCCATTCAGCCTTGATCTGAGTGGACTTGTCTGATGCAGGTGTGGCCCTTCCTCCATAACTTGTGACAGAAATAACCTGAACAGAGTAGAATTTAACCAAACCCCTCCAACCCTGATGCAGAGGCTGACACGGAACTTTAATCCACAAGTTCTTCTGACGTGAAACCTTTTGATGCATTACCCAACTTAAAAACCTGAATGAAAGACGCGGGTGAGCTGGTGCTTTAGCTGTCAGCCCTAAAGCACTCCACAACGGGAAGCTACTTACCAGTTCCGAGCCGTCCCCCGGGAGCAGCTGTGCCCAGTCCCGGGCTGAGGCCATGAGTCGCAGCCGCTGGGTGCCCCTGAAGCCCCCTCTGGTGGCACCGAGCACTGGTGCCAGCGGCTGTGCAGGTGAGGGGCTCTGGAACCGCTGCAGCTCCTCGGCTGTTAACTGTTCCAACACCTGCTTTTGCTGGACTTTTGGTCATTTCCCTCAAAGACAGCATAGTGCTAGTTCTAATTCAGAGGTGTTAAACTACTCTTAAAGCAGTTCCAGTGCTAGTTTTCCCTGGAAACTGCCCACAGAACAAGTCTGCTTCCACTTTCAAGACTAAAATCAGTTTATTGAACATTCGTGTCTGACGTGTGCTGCCTGCCCTGCTCCTGTTCTTCTGAAGACTCTATCAGCTCTAATTTGCACTGCAATTATGCTGCCTGCGTGCCAAGCCTTTACATTCAGGCACACAAAGAAACTAAACCTGTTTTTAAAGTAATTTAGGAGACTCAGAGACAAGAGCCTGCCGTTTCTGTGGCAATTTCTCTGCATCCAAGCCAACCTGTAAATCTAAGCTCATGCAAATCTGTAGCTTTGACACACAAGCTTTATTTTAATCTACATGAAATTATAGTGATCTATCTGACCTACGTTAGACGACTTCATTTTCAATACTACCCGCCACCCTGAGTGAGAGAGGCACTATGTGCTGCTGCAAAAAAAGGGCTTGTTTTCCAGACTGTTCATGGATTGGTATCATCACTCCTTGCAGGGACAGGCCATCTTCGGGTTCCAAGTTCAGCACAGATCGGACACAGCAGATCAGCAGCAGACTTGACTCAAAATGCAAGTGAACACCCCAAAAAAACCCTTTTATTTGGGGACTAGCAAAGAACTTTTTCACTGGCTATGCAGTCAAGTGAGCAAGTTCAAAGAACTGAAGTAAAATCAGTAAAAGAAAGCAAAACAGCAAGAGGGTGGTGAGTGTTTTTAATCAAACTTTCATCACTTTCAATGTTGATGACAAGAGATAACCACCCTCATGTGCATAGTGCCTCTGTAAGTGATACCAGGTGTAAGTGATACCCTCCCCCTCAGCAATGGCTCCTCACTGAAGCCAGGCACCCCTGATGGCAGGAGCGCTGGCCTGCTGTCTCCAAGTGCCTCGGGGGTGTTGGGCGCTTCAAAGGCAAAATAGGAACACGCCAGGAGCAAGGACCAGCCTTCCTAACTTAAGGAGACAGAGCAAAAATCTTCACACGGCTGAGCCACAGGGCAGGTGTAACATACCTTGCAGAGCAGAGAAGGGGAGCTCCAGCAGTTCACAGGCAGATGATAATGGCTCCCCAAGGATCCCACTGCTCCTTTTAACTGGCTGGGTCCCAGGGGATGTTGGCTTCAGCAGCCACTATGGTCTGCCTCACTCCACAGGCAGGGCTCAGGCCTCAGCCAGCCCCTGGGCCAGTGTCACGATGGGAGTCCAGTACTGGAGCTGCCGTGTTACACCAGCCACTCCTGTATTATGACCCTCCCAAAGCCACAAGTTCTCCAACATGAATTTCTCAGAAGTTCTGGCAGACTCATCTTGGATATGCTGGTCATTATTTGGTCTTGCAGCAGCCTTCCTGAAAACTCCTCTAGTTACAAAGGTTTAGGCCAGGCCTACACACAGGGCAGCCACGTGTCCCAGAAAACGGCCAGTAACAAAATAAATATTACATTTTATTTCCCTGGTACTATTCAGTACTTAGTGCCTCTCAGTATGGACCTACACTGCAGAATATAGCATTAAGCAAAGACACCTTGGCTTTCTAGGAGTTAATTCAGGTGCCAGAAGTAGTTCAGTTATAGGAGTATGGAACCTGGCAGAGCCTAGTTCTTTCCATGGGGTAGCACTCAAACCCAAAGCCATCCAGTTTAACCACAATCAGTCCTTGCAGACAAACATACACGTGGCTTAAGAAGCAAAGTTTAAGTAAAACATATTTTAACAGTTAAGCTAAACCAAGAGCAGTATATCCACATCCACTGCACTCATCTGAGTCCCAACTTCAGCTGGTACAATCTTGCCTGAAGAGAAGCATCAAATTGGCACCAGCCTGCGTGCAGACAAGGCCTTACTTTCTTCTCTTCACAACAGTCCTTACAGCTCCCTACACCACTTTCACGCTCTGAGCCGTAACTCCTGTCTTTACTGCACTCTATTTTCCCCCTGCTCTCTTTATAGTGGTATGTTGTCGTTCTTTCTTGCTCTTATTACAGAGAGAGAGAAACAGATACAAGAAAAAGCATACATAAATGATGCATGCCATAATCCTGGCATTCCATATGCACATTTTCTGCTGGTGGGGTGTCCCAGGATCACTGCATTCCCTTTACAAAGTCTCCATATTTTGTTAGAGGCGTACAGGAACAAGGAGTCCAAGATCTTTAACTACACAAGCAAACACTATTCACTTTGTGAACAGCTTGAGTGCAGAAAAGTTCAGCTGCAGAAGAAATTAAAAAAAAAACGAAAGGGGATAACAAAAGGAAATTTTTATCACCAGAGTCAGGGCTCCCACTTCCAGGAGGTGGCAGCGTTGTCTCTTCACAATTCCCCACTGGAAAGCAGGAGCTGGATCACAGACATTGTGGTTTTCTCTGAAGGAAAAACTTCCCCCTGCAAGTCCCACTCGTTACCAGCTTCTGTGAAATACTGGTGCCAAGGAAGATAGTACCATAAATCGCTATAAATTCACACTTTTCCTGTCTGCAGTTACATAAACAGAAGTTTAGAGGTTTGGTGTGACAAGTGGTTTTTACTCTAAAGTTCTGCCACAAGAACAATTAATAGGAAATACACTTAATGTTTGGGGTTTTTAAATCTCACAAACCTTGCTCATTCTCCTGCAGGCTTAGTTGCTTTTCTCAATAAAAGCAGTTGGTTTAGCACCTGAATTGAGTAAATTATTAGTTCCTGTATTATTTTTAAGTCCAGTAAGTCACGTGAACTTCAAAGCTTTGAAACACTGGTGAATACTTGGTATACTTATGATTGGTTAGGTTAAAAACTGGGATAATGCAAACGTTTACCCTCCTCCCCTCCTCTTCTGGATACATTTTCTATTTTAAAACTACAGAAACATTTGCTGCTGATTTCTCTTTGAGAATTAACAGCAAAACTATAGAAAAAAATATCTTCCAAATACTGCTCTATCAAATAAAAACCTGAGTTCAGGCGCTTCAGACACATCCACTGATGCTGCTGACAAACACTTGCATCAGCAAACTTCATGTCTGGACTGTTCCTTTTCTCCCTTTCCACTGGGCAGGAGTGAAAGCAATGGACAAGTTTTGTATTAAATGCAATATATGACACAAAAAGTCTCAGCAGACTCAAATAAGCAGTGGACACAAACTGCTTTTATGGTTCCTTTGTGTAAAGAAGTGTTTGTATTATGCTGCCTTAAGCTTGTCCTCCTCTAGTGGTATAAAAGGTAACACTTCCTGTTACTCTAAGGTGTCAGTCTGCAAGCAATACTGACAGGTTTCAGAAATCATGCTGGGTGGTGCTTGCCCATAAACACCACAGAGATCTGCCTAGGTAAACCAGAGTCTGGTTTGCTTTCATCTCCTGTGACATGACCTAAATTCTGATCATTAACACCCGCTCACATGACAAAGTCAGGATTTCTATCCTAACATGGATCCCTGAACAATGTTCATAAACCTCAACAATCCCTGCACTTGTATCAATTTGGAAGCCAGAATGACTTCTGAAATTCAATAGAAGAGGATATTAAATTAATTCCAATTTTCCTAATGAAAGTAAAAGTAGCTCTTTTGAAAGGAAACGTGGCTCATACCTAATTGCCTCTTATATGTGTAGTTCAAATACTGCCTGCAACTTTAAAGGTACTAATATTCACTTATCAGAGCAAGTTCAAGGTATTTCCCACTCTAGTTATTAGATGAATCCAAGGGATTATTTTCACTGGGCACATAAAGATGGTAGACAGTGTCATTAATCAGGCACCAGGTTTTGGTGTACAAAATAACTTCCAAGTACAGCCCTAACTCATCCCCCTAAAAAGACACAGAAAAATTAAGAAGAAACACAAGCTAATGGACTAACAGAAGAAAAAACCCAACTGCACAGCACTAAATATCCTTTTTTTTTTTTTTTAAATAAATGCAGGGAAGGTTGGGAGGAGAAAAGGGGACCTGGTGGTGGGCTTAGATGCAAATATACTACATGCTCCTACCACCCAGTACTTCTTTAGGAGTGGCTTGAGTTTTCTTCTTGGTACTACTTAACAAAGCTACTGTCCCACGTAATAACAAAATCTTCCACCTGACAAGTACAGAGTAAATGGTATACAGTAAATCCATGTCTGAAATGATGAACTGACTAATGGAAGGAGTATTACAGAGAGTAATTCTGCTAATCACGTTAAGTTTCCTTAATTCCTAAAAGGCCTCGTGCACTGAAGTTGCACATCAGGATTTGCTGAACGTGGCTGGAAGCTTTGGGAGAAGGCAGGCAGCACCTGAAACACTGCACTGGGAAGGATCCTATCCTTTGCCTCCTCTGGGCTGCAAGTCCTTCATAACCAATGTTCAGAAATACTCATTTCTAAAACAGCAAGTCACTTTAAGATGTGTCTAAACCAGACTATATGTTTGGTCCAATAAATGTGTTTTCTTTGGCAGATTAGCTCAGACTTACAGACTTCTCACTTTTAGATACCTGAAGAGAAGTGAGAGGACTCTCCTGAATTTCCCTAATGCTGTACCTTCTAGGTTTTGAACAGCTTATAAAGATTTCTTAAATAACTAAAATCTGGTAGAATACTCTTGCAGATGATGCACTGGCAGCTTCTCAGGAAGATTACAGTTCAGATTCATTCATTTAAAAGCAGGACACATTTTTTCACAAATACACAAGACAGTTTAACTGGGCATTCGGCACAGAGTCCCCACATATCAGTGCAACTTACCTTCATAAAAGCAACCTCAAGTTCTTCCTTGCATTTGATATGAGAGTTCTTCATCACACAAACTAGGTTGTTCTCTATTTGTTACTAATACATATATTTTGGAACCAATTTAACTATTTAGCTACAAGAATCCGGTTTTCTACTGGAATTGGTTAAATCTGTAAAACCACCAGTGTGATAAAACTTAAGAGCAACCTCCCCTAAAAAAAACCCTCAATCTTTCTGCCTCAAAACCTGTATTCCTGTCTACTGGGAAAAAAACCAAACCCTACAGCAAAAAGGACATTTTAAGTGAGATGGTTCTATGGACATCTGTAATTGTATTGAATAGTCTTTCTCTCCTAATTTTAGTCATGTTTAAAAGACTATTTTTTTTTTGACAAAAAAGCCAGATTCTTTAAAAGACTCTTAAAAAAATGCAAGTTAATTAAAATATGTACCTTCAGGGAGTTCACTATAAAAGAGGCACAAGGCCTAAATAACAAAATATTTAAGGAAGAATTACAACCTGATGGAGGCAAGACACCATTAAAACATACCTGGTACGTCTACTAAGTGCTGTGATAATGAACAGAAATTTAGGTTGGCTGGTGTTCCCTCAGTGTTTAGAAATTGTAACTAAAACAATCTCATCTTAAATTTTAAAGTTACTTAAAGTTACTTTACATGTAAGTGTTCAATAACCAGGTTTACTTCTGAAAATAAAATGTAAATTGGCTGAAGTGTGGTTACAAAGCTGAGAACTGAATTTCTGAATTCATTAATCTTCAAGTGAGTCAACATGAGGCACCAGGCTGTGTGATTTGTAACTGTGATATGTCAGATTTCATCCGAAGTTTCATAACTGCATTATAAAACTACTTAGATGTAGTCAATCAAAAAATGTCATAAGCAGGACTTGTTCAGGCTTCAAAGTATTTACTTACCTTTGTATGAGTTACAAGGATGCTACTCAAAACCTGCAAAAATATGCAAGGCAATATCTCTGCCCAACATCCACTTGAGATGTGTTCTTGTGTGTGTGGGTAACGTGTGGAATATGAACATAGAAAGGGGGAAAAAAGAAAGAAAAAAGATAAAAAGAGTTCTGTCTCCACCCAACATAAAAGTAAAGAATGGTCCTTAAATTATTTCATGTAAGGAAGAAAAGCAGCAGGAATATACTTGACAGCTAAAAGCTGTTTGCAGAAGTGTCAAGTATCGTTGGATACCACGTTGGAGATTTCGTTCTCGGCACCAGGCACTGAAAATGCAAAAGACCTGAGAGACAGGTGCCAAATCTAAATTACAAAAATACAATTCAAATTAGTACAGGCAATTGCTGATTCACGGTGCACACTGCACAACCTTCTTGTAAAACTTAACACAAATGTATCAATACTTACCTTCCAGATTAGAAACAGATACTGTCTCTATGGGAAAAATTTCAAGCTTAACCATGTAGTTTTCATCCAGAAATCAGCTGGGTAGATCAACAGGCTCTTAATCATACAACTGTCATACGATACAAATGAAACTTCTAAAAGTGTCTCTCATTTGTGTGTATCTGTGTGCGAATCTTTGAAGGTGGAGAAAGGCAGCTTGGTGCCTTAGCAAGGAAAAAAAAAAAATAAACAAACCCCAAATCCTAAACTCCCTAGTCTTGCAGAGCCAAGAACGGATGGGCATTCAAAGAAAATATGGTTACTGAGGAATATCCCTATGCGATACATACATTTGAACAACAGTGCAGGTGAAATGGCAGCAGTCCTTTCAGGCTTTACAGCATTGTAATTATGATCGCTGGCCCAGGACGGTGTCACGGGTTCTGCTGGTGGCTCCCTAGCAACAGGTTGAGTGTTCGCCTCAGTCTTGGCCACTGACACAACAGTCTTCTTCATGTTCACCTCTCTTTTCTCAGGGAATTGTCTCTTTTGGTTGGAAAGTGGTTTGATACTCGCCTGTATAATGAAAAGAGGTTTGATTACTAATAATCGTCTAATATATTGTATTTTATAAACAAGCAGAAATCTAGTTACACACATGCAGAACAACTGCCTTTATAGTAAACTCCTGCAAAGAACCTGAAATTATGTAATTCCACATTCAAATATATAAAGCAAAGGTGATATGCAGGGTAACTTCAGGAAAAGGGAATGCTAAAGAGACCACTTCCAAACAACAGTATTTATCAACAGATTGGGGGTGTTTGTTTGTTTCTCTGAAAAACCACCATCCACTTTTTAGTGGTTTCAAAAGTAAAAGAAAGTTCTGTTTTCATCTTTGTTCTTCACAAAGCACACACACAATACAGTCATGTCATTTCATAATTCACAGTTTCAAATTACTGTCCAAAACCCAGTAATTTAGAGTTCCAAAAAGCAAAATTAATTTCAATTAAATTAAAATAAAAAATATGCACTTCTTATACTTTTTTAAAGGTAAATTAATTATGAATTAATTATTTTTTTAAAGTGCATTGCCATCTAGAATACACTTGCAAGAAACTATCCCCATCTAGAGGCAATTATTAAGATATTTTTAAGAAATGTCAGGAAAACATTTTACTGTCTGAAGAATTAAACAATGTTGGTACCACAGAAAAAGGCAAGTGAATAACAAAAGAACAATAAAAAGCTCTTCTTCTGTGTAGGACTTGGCAGTTTTATTTGACTCAAAAAAGAGAGCACAGAAGAAAGCCACCGTGCTTCAGGACAACTGTTCTGGATCATGAACACGAACTTACCTGCTGCTGAGATTTTGGCATGCCAGGTTTTTCCGATTTTGGTTTGATCTTCTCTTTAGGTTTTGGTTTTGCATCTTTGCCAGAACTCAGAATCTTCATGGTGGCTGCAGCGTGTTTGAGAATGCAGTCGTTGCTGCAGTACACGGAGTCGGGCTGAGCCACGTTGAAACAGCCGGGACCGATGCACTTGGATGCACCGGGAGCTTCGATCACCTACAGAGTGAAAGGGAGTGAGCTCAGCCTTCAAAGAGGAAACAACAACAGGAATGTGCCTTTGGAACATGGAGAAACGCTTACACACCCTATGTGCAGGCTGCAGCTCTGTCAGTGGCCCCACAGTTGCCACTGTTAAAGCGACTGTCACTCAGGACACAACGGAAACAACCCACACAAAGGTAAGAGTTTCTCTCTTAACACATTATTTTCAGAATGTGCTGCATTATCAAGTTGTTAGTCTAGCACTGAAATAAAGAAGACTGGCTTCCTAAATTTTCAAATTCCGTAAGCACACAAACACTTTTTTTCTGATCCTCTACATCACGTGAGAAATCTCCTTAATAACTCCCAACTGGCTTCTCCTGAGAAAGGTCTCTAAGGCACATTTTATTTCTACACCCCCATCAGCTGCTGTCCTCAGCCATGCACATGTGCAAGAGGAAGCACTCAGCTATTCAGGTGTACAGACTATTCTCGCTCTAGAGATTTACCAATTTTAAATGTAGAAGTCTCTAACTTACATAAAAACAACCATTCTCCCAGGTAACTTTCCATAGCCTCCTACTTCTTACACATTTAGAAGTTTGCACATGTGATCTTATTTTCATCGACTTCAAATTACTCTCCATTTATACAGAAGTGTTACATGTGAAACACTTCTTCTAATGCTAAGATTCAGAAAACAGCACATTCCTTGAAAACAGAGTACATTAGGCCAAAGTCCAGAAATATTTCAATGCTCTTTAGGCTCCAACATATCACCTTTGGAAATTATGCTTTAATTCTCTTCTAATTTACTCATAAAAGTGACACAACTAACCTAACACTCAGAACTACTGTAATTCTAGACAGATTCTCCCCAGCAACAAACTGCCATTTGTAATTACCAAAGCTAAGTTTTTCATTAATATTTCCAGTTAAATAAATATTTGCACGGTGGTTTTCCTCAGTCAAAGTCAGTAAGGCAGCATTATCTGCTGCAGTCTGATAAAACCTGGAATCGAGAATTTTCCCCAGGAAACTGTTTACGCTTTAAAATACTTTTCCATCATGTACACACTTAACTGATAAAGAATTTTCAATTCATGTTCCCTAAGAACCACCTGAAACTTATGACTAACTGAGCTGCCATTTCTAATTAAGGGCATTAACTCAGATGATGACAAAACTTTAAGTGTTGATGAAAATTTGTTGAGTTTTAATCACAAACCAAAACTCTGCAGCTGTAGGTGCTTATGGAGAGCAACAGAAAGGAGTTTTTCCTCAAGAATTCTGATGTAAGAGAACAGATAAACTGAGACTGTTCAGTCACTGTAACAGACTGATTTCATAGGAAATAGCAATGATCTTTATGCCTGGCATGGACAGGGAATTTCTGCATAGTGATGCTGCTTTATATGAGTTTTAGAGGGATTTTAACTGAGGTATGAGGGACAGAGTGTGGGCTAAAATACACAGATGTAACAGCTCACTTCTCTCAGAACATGGTACCACCTGCAAACCCAAGTAGAGCAGTTCCATTCCACTGTCAAACGCCAAAAGAAAACCTAAAATATAAGCAGTTCTTCCACAAGAGGCAAAGAGTTAATGATAATTATGTTTCTCTTTCACTAACAGAGGGATGGCCAACACATTCAAGTACCTGGTCAGCACACAAATACCAAAGAGATACTCAGCAGCAGAGCCAAGGCCAACTGCACCGGACTCTGAAAAACTTTTTTGTGTGCACAAAGAAGCACAAATGTATTTGAAAACATTTTTGAGGACACTGTTTTCTACACATTTATCTTACAACAGTAACTATTTCTACATTGAACTCGAACTATTTTGGTCTGTACATTAATCTCAGTGTGCTGCTATGGACGGCTCTGGTATTTATTCTAGGGTTGATTTCAAAGCTTAAAGATCAGACATGAAAGAATAAATTCATTGAGAAAAAATACAAACTGCTGTAGCATATTGACAGTAAATTCACTAAACATGTTTTTCCAGGCACAGTAAGAAGAAAAGGGAATTGTTCAAGATGTTGGCATTACTACCGTAGCTTAGGCAGGACAAAGGCACTGTAGCAAGAAGTTTTTTTAATTCATGTACATTGAGCTGAAGAAGCTTCTCTGCCTTCCCCATTGGGCATGGAAGTTATTATTACAAAACTTAAACTTCTTTTAGATTTTGCAATAATTCAAAATACATATGTTTAGGTTAAAAAAGGCAGTATAAAAGAGTTCTCTACTTGCTAATAACCTAAAGCAGCATCAGGACAAAAATCAGAACTTTAAAGACTATTTGGAAGTACAGTTGGAATTAACTTCAACAGGCACTTGCCAATGTTAAGTAAAAAGTTTCACCATTTTTATTAAAATAATATCTCATCATTTGACTTCCAAAACAGTATTTAGAAAGGGCTGAATAGCACAAACTACTTCCTTCCCCCGATATAAAACTTTTAAATCCCTCACTTGAAATTAACAGTTGTAATTCCTGTCCTGATAGAACTATGGATAAACTTCTGCTAAACAGTACTTCAGTGGGCTGTTCAGCATCATGTTTAGCTTTAAAAAACCAATTCAGATTTACATCTGTACAAGTAAACTCATTGCCTCAACATACACAGTGAAACATGAAAAATAAGAAACAATTAAAATACTTACAGGTTGAAATATCTTTAGTTTTTTCTTCCCACTTGGATTTGCAGCTTTTTCAATCCTACCCTTGATCCCTTGGTCCTCAACTGATTTTTGTTCAATTGTTCCTATGCTTGTGAATTCTGTGCCATCCACATTTCCTTGCTCCGCTTTCGCTTCCTGCTGGTCTAGTTCTGACACAGGCTCATCCTGTCCCTGGAGAATGGTGCAGTTTGGACAGATATAGTCCTCACCATTCCTTTCCAACAATCGCCCTCGAGCCTCAGAAATACCCACGCAGTCACCATGAAACCATTCCTCACATCTATCACAACAAATCATAAACCTGGAAAAAAACCAAACCACCAAGGAACAGTAAAACACTGTGAAATGAAAAGACAATTAACATTCAACAGATATTTCAAGCAGCAGAACACAAGCACCCCAACAAAGCACCAGTGCACAGTTCTGCCTCACTGATCATTTCTATATTCCTTTACCCTCTTTTAAGTATTTGTTATAAACTCCCCCTCAACCTTCAGCAAACCCAAGAGCTCACTTACATATACTCAAAAAGTAAGCATGAGTTTACTTTTTCATCACAGAACAACTCCAACTCCTTGCACTGTGTCTCCAGTTGAACCCTCTGCCTACCTGTTGTTATGAGGCTGACGACAAATACAGTACAGAGCGTTTGGGTCGTAGATCTCAGACTCGGGTTTGCTTTTGGGCTGTTCTTCGGCCTCTTCATCTGTGGCCCCCTTGGCACCAAGGGCAGGCTTTTCCTCCTTCTGATCCTGGACATCTTCAGTGTCTTCCTCGGACACAACCACCTGACTTGCGATGTCGGTGCTGTCTGCAGTCTCAGGCTCCTGCTTGACAGGCAGCTCAGACTCAGCCTGCTTTTCAGCTGGGACGTCACCTGTTTGGGTGGGGTCTTGTTCTGAATTCCTTTTGTGGTTCTGAGCATCCTTCAGTGCAGGTTTCTGTTCAACACGCTTCTTTCTCAGACGATTCTGCAGTTCCTTTAGTGTTAACCCATCGCTATCACTATCAGAGGTAGCATCTTCCTCTTCCTCCTCTTCTTCCTCCTCTTCTTCTTCCTCTTCCTCCTTCGTGCGTCTGCTTTTGGGGCTTTTCTGATCCTTACAACTCCTAGTGCAGATCCTCCTAGTGACAGGTTTTGTATCTGGGGTGCTCTCAACACTATCTTCAGAAGCAGTTTCAGCATCTGTAGCTGGACCAGACGCTGCTTCACTTGAGTCTTCCAGAGTAGTAGGAACACTCCTCCTCCCTCGGCGCCTCACTGTTGTAAGGAACTCTTCCACCCTCTCCGTCCGCTTTGGCTGCCGCCCGCTCCGCCGGAGGTTGAGGCCTTGCTGCTGCTGTGGCTGCTGCTCACTGGAGTCCATGTCAGCATCTCCTGCCCCCTCTCGCTTGGCAATCGTGGTCCTTCGAAAGCCCCAGGTTTTCCTGAACTCTTTACTTGTGGGCTTGATAGACTTCTGTTCCTCCTCATTGCTTTGCTCACCTTTATCATCCAAAACTGATGCTAAAAACAAGGGAATTAGTTACTAAACCTGTGGTGAAGAAAGATGTTTTTCCTTAAAATTTTTTTCAATGTGTTATAATTTTCTTTGTGATAATGTATTTATCTCCACCTCATACCGCGACCCTCAAAACATGAAACATTTCCTTGTGAATGTAATGCAACAGCAGTAGCAATTAAATACATCACTGATCACTGTGCCAACATAATCCAGTTATTACAAACTCTTTGTTACTTAAAAATATATGTATATACACACACAATGGATAAATAAGCATATTTTCTACTCAACTGAAAAGGAAAAACTCTTACCAGGAGAACTATTTTCCATGTTGTCAGTATTAGGTTCAGACTCTAATGGCTCTGTGTTTACAGCTTGTTCCATAGTACGGGCAACACTGTCCCCCCTCTGAAACGCTGGAGAGAAACATAAGGTTCAAAACTCAGGCTTGTAAATATTTTTGAACCAAAGTAATTATTAAATATTTTCATGTAACCTCATGATTTATTGTAACAAACACTCTATTTATATTTCAAATCACCGCTGTTCGTTCAAGGTACTAAGTTACAGATGTGGGTTTGGATACTGTACTAGCATTTTATTGAGTAGCCTCAGGATTTCTGATATTTCTCAAAAAAAAAAAAAAAATCCTTCATGATATGAACCCACTCCCTGGGGTTTGTCTGGGGAAAAACTCTATGGCAGTTCCACTCCTTACACGGACATGGGAACCACGCATGCCCCAGTGTCAAGGAGCACAGAGCAAGGAGTCATCCGAACAGACAGTACAGACACAGTTCCCTTTCCAAAGGTGAGGATGGTATTTGATTAACATTCTCTGGTAGAATGGAATGATTGCCAACAGTAGATCAGAGACAAGGTAGACCCAACAGCCAGTTTCAGGAAACCTAAAGGTACTGCTGTTTAGATAATACAGGTTTTCCCAAAGAATAACGTGCTCTTGGATTTTAAAGAAAATGGAAATACCCTGGTCTTCCTTGTTAAAATAAACTAGGTCTATGTCTTGCCTATTAAATAGTTTAGCTGCTATTTTTAGGCTGTTTCAGAAGCACTGGTGGGTATTCAGGTTGAAGCAACACTTTACCTTCACTATTTCTCTAACAAGGTTTATAGAATAAAAGAAATTATACAAGGAAAAAACAAAACAAAAGTCTTCTACAACATCTCCCTGGAAAAAATAAAAATCTGTGTGGACTGAAACTTAAGGCTGTTCCTTGACATGGTTACTTACAAAAAGGTCTTCAGCCTATGTGATCTACCAGAATGATCCCCCCCAAAAACACCAGATTCAGCAAAGAACCAACTGTCAGAGATGGAACCACAGCAAAAAGAAAATCTGTGCTGACAACAAGGATCCCTTTTTTCTCACAAGTCTTTTCCAGCACACGAGGAGACTCTCTTATTTCAGAAGACAAAAGAAAGTGAGACAAATGTAAGTTCTGCATTTTAAGTAACTGAGGAATAACGTGGTTTGAACAAGTGTTCAAGGTTGGTGTTTTTCAGATGTGCTGCATGCCATGGAACTGCTCCCAAACCCAGCAGCCACTGCAATCACTGCTCCCATGAGACTGCAGTGTGCAGTACTGAGAACTGCTCAAAGAACGGCCTAAATACAAACAGTTATTCAAAAACAAAGAACACCCCCTAACTCTCCCCCCAGGAACGTCTCTGGAGTAGTTATACGTGTATCCCTGGCTAAGGAATTGCAGAGGTAAGCCAAAAGGGAACATTAACAGAATTCCTAAGTAACAGTACTGAAGAATCAGGTATTTATAACAGCTAAACAGATCACAGCTACACGTTTTCTGAGGCATTGTTCAACAAGCTTCTCCCAGTCTTGCTGGGGATAAATGCCTCTTTATTCCACATACTGCTCTGTATTAACACAATCCCTCAGCAGTGCAACCCCTCTGCTTTCAGTGTTACATTTCTTATTGCTACAGCAGAAACTTGTAACAGGCAATGCTATGGAAACAAACATCCATGCAGATATGTTAATTATTTTAACATTTCAGTTGTAACTTAAGTATTTCACTTCAGTGAGATATTATAAATGTTACTGTAAAAGCAGCAGACCGTCAATTTAAATACTAATGATTACTTTTAACATTACAGACAGAATACAAAGTGAACTTTAAGCCTTTAGTACACAGGTGAAAAGCTGAAACTGATTTCAATCCAATATGAAATTCCACTAAATTCCCCCATAAAAATCACTAACTATAAATTTTTGTGGTGGTTTGTTTTTTTGGGGGGTGGGGTTTTTGTTTGTTTGTTTTTAACAGCACTAAAATTATATTCACACCAGAAAGGTTGCAATAGAAGTAAGGGAACAAATCAGAACAGTTAACGTTCACACCTTTGTTTACCCTGGAAAATGAGGAAATGTTAAAAGCTGCAAGCAGAGGTAATCCAGATTCTGAGATTCAAATTCTGGATACAACGCAAAGAACTAAGAAGGCTCTTCAGTGTGCTCTCTGTTCTTTACCTGACACAGCATTAGAAGTTCGAAGGGTTTCTCCTTGAAGGGCAGAGCCAGAGGAGGGCAGCACAGGATCAGAGTCATTCAGCATCATCCAGCCAGCACATGCTGAAATTCCTGACTCAGAAGTGCCAGACTGAACCTCCAAGTTGTCAGAAGGTGCAAATATTGATCCAATCAATCCTCTTTTTCCTGCTGGCTCCTGTTAAAAAAGAAAGAGACAAAATAAGGCACTGATATATTTATTAACTTATCTTACTTTTGTTTACCTAAATTAAGAACCGTTTTGCCTCTACTACATTATAAAGCAAATTCCATTATTTTGTCTTCTTTACAGTTTTGTCCTTTCAGAAAAACACTGTAACATAAAGCAATACCACCTCCCCACTTACCCACAGCTGAGACCTTCGAAAGAAATACAAAATAAGACTGCACTCCCATGAATTTTTTCAGGTCCCATTAAGACTTCCAGAACAGCAACAAACTGTAATCAAGAATCTATTCCATGCATTCTGAGAGTGGAATTTACTAAGCATATACTAGGCAATGAAAATGCAGAAATGGTTTTAAACTCCATCAGCCTGGCCTGGGTTACAGCAGGGCAGATTTACCGGTTTATACAAAATTTCACCACAGAAGACACTGCAGCTTCGAGCACGTAAACCTGAACATCAGTAGGAAATGCCTGCATTAACCCTAAGTAGTCTACCAGGCTACAAGAACACTGGAAAAGAATCTGGGAGGAAGAGGAAGACCAGCTGGACAGGATGAACTGGACTATAAAATAACTTAATGAAGGCAAAAGAACAAAACTGAACACAGAACCTGTGTGTCAGCAATTAAAGATGCAGGGGAACTGCCACAGCAGGTGTAGGACATAACTAAAACATTAATAATTCTTTCAAAGGAGTAAAAACTGATTATAAGCACTCCAGGGCAAGAAATTCTATTTTAAAACAGATTAGATAATCCATGCCAAGACATAGTCTGACTTTGGTTTTTAAAGAATACTTTTTTCGCCAAATCTCAAATCCCCAACTCTTAAGGCATCTTTGGTCTTTAAAACCACTTTTTTACTCCCCAAGCAATGATTATCTCTAGTGTTCCTCCAATGCCAGGCCACTGTCACAAAAATAAGAACAGGGGAAAGGCAAACCCCTCTCCAAATTCAATTCTCATCACTGGATCACTTTATTATTTCATGACCAATAAATCTCAAGATTTGTATGATTGTGGCAAAGCAGAATTATGAAAAACAACACTGAGTGTGGAATTAGATCCACATCAGCAGTTCCTTGCGCTGTACCTTCTCTATAGGGGATTATGCACATTATGTGCATTCAACCTCAGCCAACTACTCCCACTCCAAATTTAGGAGGAAAAAAATTAACAGTAACAAAAAAGACAACAGAACAAACTAATTATAAAGCCCCTGACGCTGTAACTCATGGTACTGAATACCTGCTCTAATCTGTATTTTGCTCCATTGTCTGAATCAGTGATTACATCCAGGGAGTCCGTCACTGAGTTTAAAGTGCCTTCTTCCACGGTGTAGCTCTGCAATAACCTTTCAATCTCCCTGTTCAGAATCTCCAACTGATCACACATCATGCAATTTTTAAGTGACACGCCTAAAGGAAGAGGGAAAGTCAGCTAATCACTTCTTGTTTAACTCTGTATTAAACTAGGGAACAAACTGTGCCTCTGGATCACACAAAAAGTGGAAGAACTGTCCAAGGGATTGTGTTCACGGTGCTGTACCTGGGCATTCAAGGCCCCGTGTGCAACACACTCTTTAAATTCGATTTGAGTCACGGAGCTGTGTCACCCCAACATTCCAAATCCAAAGCCAGCACCAGCTCTCTGGAGACACAACTGGCTGAACACAATGGACATTTCCCAGTGTTAGTCACTCCCCGCCCAGTGGCTGCCCAGTGCACAGCCTGCAGCTCTGACAGCATGGAACAGCATCAGCACCAGTCGTGTCTGAAAATCAAGAGATTCTACACCAGAATAATTCTTTTTGCTTTGGTAGATGTTATCTCATTGCTATTACCTGTGTCGTCTCCATTATCTACAGGAAAAAACTTTTACAGAACTGCAATTTTAAAATAATTTCAAATTTGAGAGATATAAACACACAGCGCACTTGAAACACTAACATTACAGACTCCTTGCATTTGCTGTAAAATGCCTGGTCGTTTCCTATTATTATTTAGTATCTTCATTTTTTCCTCTGCCACATTTTTCACAAAAGATAGAGGAAGTTTCAAAGTTATTTGAAATTATTATCTGCTCTTGCAGAACTGCATCTTAACACAGGTTAAACTTAAGTGCCTAAAAGCAGCTGAAAAATCAAATATTATCAAAACACAGAAGGATGAAAGCCTTAACTCACAATTACACTTGGCACTTCTAAGCAAATCGTCTACTAACTGCCTGCAAAAATATTTACTACAACATACAGTAGCTTTGGAAGTCTTCAAATACTTGCTTCTCTTCCAAATTCAGTGGGACTTTTCACTAATTTTGTTCTCAAGTTCACTAAATCACTATTCAATGGCAGCTGAGATACTGACAGAAATGTCAACTGAAGCAGCAAACCGGTCATCTTGTTTTAAAGGAACTGAACATCCATGATAACTTTACTTATTCCTCCTAACACAATATATTAATCATGTTTTGGAAACTGGAAGTTCTAGCTGGAAAACGAGAATTATTGTATTTCCCTTAATAGACAACTCCCATCAGCATCATCCTGTCTTTTTGCAGCGTCTCCTTTAGAAAGTAGATTTTGTACCTCTGAAAAAACTGAGGCAAGAATCTCTATAACTGATGGGACAGAAAGGCAAACTAATATTTAATAACTGCTGCTTATTCAAAAGGCCCTCTGGTTTCTCCTGAGGTTAATGGCTTCTGGAAGAAAGTCTCCAGTGTGAAAATATCTAAGCTTTTCAGATCAACTATACATGAATTTAAAAACACAAATCAAGAGTTGCTGTGATAGCAGGAGCATCCCAGAGAAACAGAACAGTCACTTATCTACAAGTGGAGCATAAATCTGATGCACAGTATCAGGAAAAAGAACATTCAGTCAAGGAAACATTAAATTAGGTTTTTTCCTCCCCCATTCATTTTCAGGTAAAATGTTCCAGTTTTCCCAGAACAAGTCAGGCACTTGATTTCATTTTGGACCTACAATCCAGAAGCAACAGAAGCACAGAAGTATTCTACCCTAGAAAAAAAAAATATCACAGAACTGTCCCAAGCTTTTAATTTCAGTTTGGTCAGCTGTTCTCAAGCAGTAACAAACCTAAAAACGCAGGGTTGCCACACTGCAAGAGCACAGAGGCCACTACTCACACTCAGTATCCCTGTGGATTCTCCAACTACTGCAAACACATGTGGGTTTCAGTATACACAGACTGAAGAAATTCCAGAGCAGAGCCAGCAGCCAATTTAACAAGAGACAGAAAAGGTATTCCCAAATTTCCAATCCTGCTACTGCAACACCTCACAATACATATTAAAAACCCATCCTCCAACACAACTTCATCAAACAAACAAAAACACTGCTCATAACCTCACTCCACTTTTCTGTAAATATATTCTCCTCTCCCACTCAGCCAAAACCCCACACAAAGCACAGTTATCTACAGCTTCCCATTGTAACCCAACACTCTACAAATCCTAGGCCAAAGAGGAGAGAGATTATCTCTGCCAGTACCACAGAGCTGAGACATGAACAGCAGGACCTGCAGGGAGGACACCTGGATCTGCTGATGGTGACTTCACTAAACCCTTTTTAAGATGCCCCGATATAGAATCTTAATCTGACCATGATAGAGCAAAGTTTTTAAAGAACACCCACCTTTTTTGTGTTCGTATTTTAGATAAAGGCCAATTCAATAAATCACCTGTAAACAGACATTCAGATCAGGATCTACACTTCTATTTTTTCTCTTATTTTCCTGAAGAGGAAATAAAAGCTCAGTGGGTCCTCTGATCACATAAAGGTTCTGTCTTTTCTAGAAAGGTTCAATTCTGCACTAAGAATTCCCTGCCTCAGTTAACTGGGAAGACTTCACTCCAAAAAAAACTGATCTTGAAAGACATCTTAGCCAATTTGCTGTAATCTGCACCAACTCTGGTATCTCATTAGATTATACCAGACCCTTGCATGAATACTTTAGTCCAAATGATTAATATCTGACGTCTATTAGTTTCCTCATTCCCTCTTCACATTAACAACTCCACACAAGGATGTTCTTGATTTTTAAATATCTCATGCATACTTTCATATTGAGGCTCCAGTTACTGTTTTAGATACATTATGGAAATTCAGTGGCCAGGGCAGAAAAACAGCCAGAGCAGACAATATAAAGTTCTGAACAGGAGGGCTGGTGAGAAGACAGAAGACTCTTTGCATCTGCAAAGAAATTCAAAACATAACAATACTGAATACCTTCCAGGTATTCAAGACAGGTATCGTTCATCAGTGATGAGTTTCATTTCTATGTCCTGACAAAAATCCAGTGCATGCCAGTATTTGGGATACCAGCTTCAATTAACATGACTCGTAACTGGCCTTTAGTTACACTTTTTCCATGAATTTCTCCAGAATCAGAAGATTTGATATGCAAGGAATTTGGCTAGAATCCAAATACCCAGGATAGGTTTCCTAAAGAAACTACAGGATGTTATGAACAGGGCAGAAAGCATCCTTTCCAATATGATGTAACAGCTATTGTAACCACAATTTACACTGTCTGATGACTTAATTCCCTGTAAAGGAGGCACTGGGCTTGGTCTATGGTAGGCTCCTTTAAGTGTTAAAAAATTCTTAGTAAGAAAATATAGCAGTATCACATGAAAAATTATTGTCTGAGAACTCATATAAAAACATAATTTCTGATGCAAATAAAAGAAAAGCTGGCATGGCTTAGCTGATGCATTCTCACTCAGAAGAACGATCCCATTGAGAATTACTCTGTATCCCTATTTGTCAAAAGTGACAGCTGGGAAACCTGCACTTTCTGCTAAGCAGCAACAAAATTAATCCCTTAAATCAACAAGCACTACAAAAGCAGCCCAAGGGATGCCAGTAGGGCAACACCTACTTTGTACACGAACAAGCAGTTCCAGTGAGACCATGGACAAAAGGTGCAAGGCACTGACCCCCAGAGCAGCAGGGAACAGGCTCTGCCCTGGCACTGGGACAGCCACATGCACACAGGGCTGGGGCTGCTCCCTCCATCTGCTCGGCCGTGAAAAGGTCCCACAACAGACAACTCGACTTGCACGGAAAGCAAGAGGAAATCAGATAACCCAGAACAACTGGCATGTGCTCTTTGATTTTCATATAAAATGTATCCACTGCTTACCCATTTAAGTATCTTATCAAAGAAGGGAAACACCTTCCAAACAGTTGTGAAATGGGAACCTTGTGACAAGAGAGGGAAGGAGTGTTGAAAAGCTTTAGGACTATGACCTCTCACTTAACTCTGGATATTGTGAGATAAGAAAATTATTGTGATCCCAAACTCCTCCTCTGCACTCTAAATAATTTACTATCTCACCACTTGACTGCTGTAGACAAGCTGCAGGTCAAGGTCAAAAGTCTCTAGTAAATACAAAAATTTTATGCCAGAAGTTAAAATCAAAGTATTTCAATGTTTATAGTTAGACCTAGAAGAATAAAACCAAAAAGAAATAACACTTCAAAACCTGTAACACTTTTTGTAAGTGCTTTGCTGGCTATCATTAAACACACTAAAATAATTTCAAGATTACAAAGAAAGCTACCACCTCATCTACCCGCAATACTAACAATGTAGAAGTGGCAGTTCATTCCTTCCTATTCTAGAGTCGATATATTATTCCCACTTAAAAAAATTAACAAGCTTTTAAATTTGCAAGATGCAGATCGAGCAACATCTAACTCAGTAACACAGTCATGTTCCTCAGGAACAACCCAGCCTTATTTCAGAAATGTGCACCCTTCTTAAACTGCAAGGAGCAGGAATAATTCCAGGCAAATATGAAGAGTGCTACAGCCAAATTAAGACAAAGTATCACCAAGATCTAGTTTTAAGGTAGATTTTACCATCAGAACAGTATTTCATCCTCTGATGCACAGACACAACATGGTATTAATCTGTCAGGGATGGCACCACAGACACCCACAGAACAGTCCCACACCTCACATCCACCCAGACCTGCTGCTTCTGCCCTCACCTCCCATTACAGAGGCTGGTTCTAGTCCTCGTCAAGCCTCATTTTTCCCTGTTGGGGAGTATCCATCAAGTTCCGCCCAAAAGTAATGGAAAAGAACGGAATGGCTTAGCTTGGGAGATCAGGCTGCCCCAGGATACAAGTGGTCAAACCAGAGGACAAAGACTCTGCACCCTTTGAAGGTGGCAGAAAGAAAGGGTGTGATGTACCCATGCCACAGAGGGAAAAGCTCCCCAGAGACACGTGGGCACACCCAGGTGATCAGATCTCCAAAGGGGGCCAGGGAAAAAATTTAATTCAGAGGCTTCTACACATCTGTTGAGATCCCCTTGCTCAATCTCACTGAGATTTTTTCAAGAAATCTGTAGAGCCCAATAAGTGCACATTTACATGACAGCAGGTACTACCACTACATGGTGCTGATGCCAACCAACTGATGAGATTTAAAATGCGAACATTAATTACTTCCTTTTTTTAAATTTCCAAAGATGCAGAAACAATTATCAGTTTTCTTCCAGACTTTTTTGTCACGAAAAATGACATTTAACACATTTGTAAATTTCCCCAGGATCAATACTTTTCTAAATTAACAAAAAAACTTTACAGCAAACCAACTTGGCAGCTTCCTTTTTAAAATAAGAAAATGGATGAAATTCAAGAAGAAAGAGCTTCCCTTAAAAAGAACAGACATATTCACTTGGTCTCAGTACTTGTAATAATAAACAAATTAACCTTTCCAATTCAATATGTCTTTAGTCACATATTATTATAAACCCTCCCTTCCTGTGTGCCTGAAACTAAAACACACACCATCGCACTTTCCATGGTTTCTGTCAGGCTGCTCACTTACCTTAGGGAAGCCTCATAAGAAGGCCAGTGCCTCAGGATGGAAACCTGTGCACACACGGGACAGGGATCCTGCACCTTTGCAGTGAATGTGGGACCTCCTGGAAGTGATGAATTTAATGTGTGTGCACAGCAGCAGATTATCAGCACACACCGACTGGGCACAGCAGCAGTTAGAGAGCAAAGACAATGAGCCACTTCACAGTATGACAAATGCTCCAAGCAACAACACAGAGCAGCTCCCCGGTTTATGCAAAACAAAATACAGACACTGAAGTTTATTTTGATGTCTTTCAGGCCAGAAAATCATCTTCCCAAGCAAAATATTTTTTTAAAACCCTCTTATTTCAGATTGCAGCACAAAGGACCAGAACAGTCAGGAAAAAAAAAAGCCAAGGAAAGAAGGGATGGACCACTGGGCAGGTCCTGCAGCAGAATTAGAACAGCACTAGGTATTACAGCAGTACTTTATTCTGGATAAGTAGCAAAAAGTGCTTCTTTAAACCAGACCGAAGTTCTCAGTTAAATTCAGCTAAACAGCAATTTTCATAGACACATTCAAGGCACTTTGGCAGCAGGCCCATCAGAAGTCTGGCAAACGTGTTATTTAATAACACGTAATATCTATACTACAGATGTTCCCTGTCCCAGTTGCCCAAGCCAGGAACGTTAAGGGCTACAATCCCTAATCAGCAGAGCCCTGTGGCATAAGTGCCTCGTGTTGCTGCAATTACCCCTGCAAAACTGTACTTTTACCTGTGTGTGCTGTTTGCAGGGTGGGGCAGGTGAGCACCACCCCAGTGCAGTGGGTTTTATCAGTGCAGCTGCACACAGAACCACAGCTCCTTCACACACTGGCACAGGCCCCTCCAAGCAGGAATCAGCTCGTCTCAGGGGGGGAAAAGAGACTTTGAAATTCACTCAAACTCCTTGAAAGAAAAAGTTACATTAGCAAACAGATTCTAAGGTCTCTGTGTAGGCAGGAGAGGTTTTGCCAGCACAGCTCTGTGTCAGGAGCTGGGAAGAGAACTGTGACAACTGCACTGACAGAACTTCCGCAACCCTTACCACAAGGCACTTACACTGTCACACCCTCCAATACAGGAGGCCCTTAACTGTCTGAGAAGCAGAACTTATATTGACTGCAGTGTTTTCTGCATTTGTAGAACATTAGCTAATGTTAAGAAGAAAGGAAAGTATCATATACGTGTCATTTTTATTTTCCAGTCAGAGCTCCATGGGTGGTTAACAGCCCAGGGAGACACTGACTAACAGATTTTCCGTGTTTTACTACTCCTACGACACCTTCTGAAGCCTTTACTCACATCCCTCTGAGTAAGATAATCCCACACCTGTCCTAAAAATGAAGATTTACCCAAACCAAAATAAAACTGAATTTTTGGGTCAGGTTTACTTCTGCTCTCAGGGTCTGAACAGTATGAGAAAAATCAGGTAACAAACAGATTTTGCTCATCAGGGACAGTTGCGAGCAGAATCAAGGCAACACAGAGAGCTCTGCTGGTTTCTTTTTCTCTTTTATAGAGATTAAAAAGCAATGAAGGCAGCTTTCCATGGTCAAAAGCTTAGATTTAAAAACCAAGCATAACTAACTCTGTACAAGAAACCTTCTGTAGGTCCCAGTACTAACCAATCTTACCACCTGTGGTTGCAAGTTTAGACAATAAAACTACCTCTGATTGGGTAAATATCTTTATCATTCCTTTTTCATCACCTTAAATGAAAATATTTAGCAAAAACATGCTATTTATTTACATAATGTTCAATATCTGCTACTGAACTTGATCTCTTCAGCAAATGCTCAGAAAAGACTGTTCTTTGGGAAGGAGATTCACACCCTCTGGCATTGCTCCACCAAGGCAGTTAGTTCTTTATCAGGGCTGTTGGGAACACTCAGCTGTAATCCCAACAGCTAAATCCAAGAACCTTACAGTTTAACTCTTTCTCATCCCACAGCTCGTTTACTTTTAAATAATTTATCTTTTCTGACCCTATCAGTGCAGCTGTTGAAGAAAACAAAATCATGTGGGTTTACTCTTTTTCCCCTTATTTCATTTGTAAGAAGTGAGCTGAAATATAACCTCTGAGACCAGCTATCACTTTTATTCTTATTTCATAAAATGACCTCATTAAACAAAGTAAAACAGAAATTAAGTTCTTCAAAATCTGGTGAAACACGGCAGTTACAGCACTCTGATTATGTTATTAAAGATGCAGTAAACACAGTTTTGAGTTTCCAGTTTTGATTAGGGTTTACTGAGACAACACACATAATGCACATTTAATCTGTGTGTTTTAGCTCCCTAACTGGAATTTAAGCTTTTAAATCTAAAGGTCTACCAGTGGTCTTGGGACTACCACCGTTATCACAGCTGTGAAGTATCCCCTTGTCTCAAAAGCTGTGTTAGATAAAAACTTCAGAGCAGTTCAGCCCTCCACGTGTTAACTGGCAGCTGCCTCAGGATTCCCCATGAGGACAGAGGCTTGACTGCACACACAAACAGGAACCGGTTCTTGGGTAAATCTCACTTCTATTAAATCTCCTACCATCGCCCTGCTATTTGTAGCACTACCAGAGAAAGTGCACCAGAGAATAAAACCAGTGCAGACAGACATCACCACTTCTGTCAGCTAAAACCATCTCATCTTGCTCTTGACAAGTAGGGGCCCTCGTTCCCCTTCTATCAGTTCCATTTCGTAACTCTCAGCCCAACCCCTATAATCCTTGCCCTTCCTCTCCCCACTAATAGCTCTAGCTAAGTCTCAGGCAGCACAGAAATAAAATCCCACCACTGTAAGTTACAGCTATAAAGACAATTACTATCTTAAACCAGAAACAAATAATGTAATCGACTGCCAGAAAAAATCTTAGTAGTGAAGCTGGATTAAGTAGAACAAACAGTGGCTTTTGGTGAGTCCACTAGACACTAAAAAAGTACTTATTCGATTTTATTTACTAACCCAGACTTGATTCTATTTGCTTTGCTTTGGGGAGTTTCAGGGGTTTGGCATTGTTTGTTTTTTTAACTCAAAAGACATCTCTTAGTTACATGAAACACACCTATGAAGCACTGTGTCAATAATATCTATTATATATATTAGTTTATATTCTTATTTATATTAATTTATATATTTACATATTACACTATATTATGTTATGTTTTGTATATTTAATATATCTTTAGATATAACTTATTGTATAATGCATTATACATAAATTCTATATATTTTATATTTCTATATTATATTATTTATATATAGTTTATATTATTATTTTATATTTCAACAGTTTTTAAATCTGCAGACATTTTTGAAGTGTGCATATATCTGCAGCAGAGCAAAGCCTTCATTTGCATACCAACAGAAATCAACTAAAATAGCCCTTAAAGAAACAAACAACATAAAAACTTTGCAAAAGAAATTATTTACAGGCTAGCTTTGAAATTACCAATTATTTGATTTGCAAATCACTGGAATCTTGCAGTCTCAAAGGAGGCTGAAGGCCTACATGAGCCTTTATCCTTCCACCAATGTGCATTAAAACACCTTTATGTGTGACATGTTTCTGGAACTGTCAAGGGAAAAAATTTAAGGCCTAACTGAATAGCTATTTTGAGCTTACTTCTATATTTATTCCTATAGAAAGTTCCAAATGTCATGGAATGATAACAAGCAGCTGGCATACATAAAAGTGGAGCACAACCTAAAATATCTGTTATAATTAACACAGTATGTGCTACACTTGTACAGTAACTGCACATCATTTTTCATTGACCAGCAGTTAAATCTCTTAAACAGCTGGCAAATTTTGTTTGTAGAAGTAGCACCAAGATAGCTGAAGCTAAACTAATTCAAATTACAAGTTACAAGAAAATTGAGAAGAACAGACAAAAAAAGTGAAAAATACAGCAAAATATGGTTGAGTATCAGCTGCCAAAGAATTTACTTATAAAAAGGCTTTGATGACTAAGTATTCAAAAGAGCTGTTTCTGAAAAAAACTCTCAACTCCATCATCCAGGAAAAAAACCTGGGAATTTAGGAATGCTGTATACATCCTTTTGAGTTAAATAAAAGGAATCAGCATTTCTTGCCTCCCTCAAGTTCCTGGAAAGAAAAGCCCACGCAAAAAAACCCACCACGTTACAGTGTTTTGAATTAGTAAACATTAGAATTGAAGGGAGAGTGTAACACACATTCATTTTATAACACATTACTAGACTCTAACATTCTTTCCACGTTAAAAATTGCAAGCTCCGATGGTAAGATTTTCATAACTAAAACACTGCTATCACTTGGAGGTATAAATTAAAACTATTTAACTGTACAAAACAAAATTTGGACGCCACAAAGAATGGCTTTTGCAAAAAGCCAAATAAGCAGCTCCAAACTACCATCACCTCCAAGAGACAGTATTTAAGCACATTAGTGCCATTTAAGCACATTAGTGCCAGAGATAGATAATGGTTATTGAGAATGAACTTATTAAATATTTAAAGCGAGTCACAATTCCCACTGTCTAAATATTCACTCCCTCCTTCCCCCCCCCCAAAAGAGTCAGCAAAAGACGATAAAGTTCAGCTCCTCGTGTTTAACTCACCAATAAGGAGATGCCCATGGAAAACAAACATCTCCCCAAGGCAGGTAAGGTTCAGCCTCCCCCCCTTCTCCTCCGGCCCGGATCGCTTTCGGCCGGGCTCGGTTGGCTTTCTGGGTCACCGAGGACGCTGCCCCTCCCCGGCCTCCCCCGGACCGGAGAACCGCCCGGCAGCGGCGGGTACAGCCGCTGGGGCCCTCCCGGAGCAGCTCCTCGGCGTCGGCTTGGGCCGCGACGGCGACGGGCTCCGAGCACACGCGGCCTCTGCTCCGCTCTCCTTCCCCCCAAGATGGAGGAGCCGCCCTCAGCCCGCTCCGCCCCGGCCCCGCCGCGGCGGGACCCAAGGGCTTCCCCGGAGAACCCGCGCGGGGCCGCCGACTCCTCCGGACCGGGTCGTGCCCGCGTCCCGCTCGCCCCCTCAGAAGCGCCCCCCCCCCCTGGGCCGCCCGCCCGCCTCCATTTTATAGCGAGCCCAAAGGCGGCC
>VZRE01010452.1:517747-527994 GCA_013396775.1 Cephalopterus ornatus | reverse complement strand
CGGGGCCGGCGGCGATCGCGGCCCCCCTGGGGCGGGCCCTGCCCCGGCTGTCCCGGAGCCAGGGGTTGGACAAGGGAGAACCTGTTGGAAGCGGCGGAGGAGGCGATGAGGGGTCGCGCTGCCGGAGAGGGTGATCTTGTCTGAGAGGGCGGCGATGCCTGTTGCTGTTGTTGTTGTTGCCGCCTCTCCTCCGCCTGTCGCTGCCCCGTGGCCCTGACTCGTTGGAGGCAGAAATCGTTGAATGGGCCTTTGGTGAAGTGCTTTGCCTGCGAATCTGAACAAAGATATTGTCGGGAAAAACACCGGGAGACGTCATTTCAGTAGCGTTTACGGGAGAACTTTTGGGGGCAGCGAAGCAAAGCTGGTTGTACGTTCAGTAAGGTATCGTGGACAGTTTTGTAGCTGTACAATGTATGGAGCTTTCCCAGGTTTTGGTGGCAGCTTAGAACAAATACTGTTTACATAGGCATTGCTTTACGTGTTTGTCACAGTCTCTCTGGCTGGCTGTCAGACTCTGATTCATTTGTTTCACACGGTGATGCTGCGGGTCCTGTGCGAGTTCTGAGCAAGATTTATATGGAATGGGTTTAAGAGTAAGTACCAGGAGATGGTATTTGAATTTTTTATTCTGAGGTTGCTGAAAGCAGCTTTTAGAGCCTGGTAAATAGATGTGAAGGAGTGCAGGAACGAGGAGGAAGAAAATGTAAACCTGTGGTCTGAGATAAAAGACTCCCTTTTGGATTATTAATTTAAAAGAGCTCATAGAAAGCTCTGAAAAGGGCATTAACACAGTTCTTACACGCATAAAACACAATTCCTTCTTGAATCACATTAAATGAGATGCTTTTCTTTTCTTGTAGTTAGAGTCCAGGATGAGTTATGCAGAAAAACCTGATGAAATCACGAAAGATGAATGGATGGAAAAACTTAATAACTTGCATATCCAGAGAGCAGACATGAACCGCCTTATCATGAACTACCTTGTCACAGGTAAAAAATGAGGGGTGATGACTGGGGGCTCTTAAGTGTGTGTCACTTGTTTTATCAGACAGTTTGGGCTAGAATATGGCACTGGGTAGAGGGGAATTAAGGACTTTAAGAAGTTAGGGATTGTTCTTGGCTTCTCTTAGAAAAGTCCAACTGCTCTGGTGTTCTCTTAGCTGGAAGCTGACAAAGATTCAGATTCTGTGGAACAGAAATGACATTTACAAACCTGAACTCTCTGCTTAAAAGAAAGAGAAAACAAAGTGGTTTCTGCGGTGCTGTAAATAAACATGACCTGCTTCTCTGGGATGTCCTTTTTTGTGCCATTAAAACAGAGCTCAAGAAAAGTTGCTGTTGTTAAATAACAGTCTGAAAGCTGGCCAGAACAACTGTCAGAAGCAAGTGTTAACTGTGCAGAAAGATAAACTCTAAATGGGAACTGTTAAAGTAGTTTGAGACCAGAATAATAACCCCTTCAGCACATGGCCTAACTTTATACTTGGAACACTCCAACCCCCTTGGGAATTGTCCCTGGCAATTAGGCTGCATGCCTAATTCCCAGGAAGCTGTGCTAGGGCGGAGGTGTTTGTATCCATCTACACCCCTGTTTATGCTGGGGTGGAGGTGAAGCCTCTGGGTTGAAGGAAGAGCATCATAGTGGGTGGTGTAAATCAGTTTTGTGTCTAAAAGCATTTAGGGGTTTAAAAGTAGCTGTTAGAGTGTTAAAAAAATAGAGTGTGAGAAAACAACATTCATTTTTCTTGTCTATTCTCAGTAAAACTGCCAGATCTCTGTAAACAGATCTGGAGTTTGGAGGGTATGAAGTAAAAACCACCCAGGTTTTGAAAATGGGATTTTAACAATCCCATTTTGCAATAAGTAGGGTGCTTGATTTAAGTATAAAATAGGCTCCCAAGTTAAGAGATACTGAACTACAAGTTGCATCCTTGGGCGATGAGGACACATGAGTTCGTAATGAATTGAGCATTTACTCTTAGGTCTGTGTTGGAGGAAATGCCTTCTTAAATAAAGAACTTTTCAGAATTTCAGATTAATCTTTTAACCCCCAAAGTGCACAAGCAACACTCAAATATTTTCATCTAAGATGATGCGTTTTCTTTTAAAGTGTTTCATAAAGCATATCTTACGTGTAAAACCATTTCTTTTTCAGAGGGTTTTAAAGAAGCAGCAGAGAAATTCCGGATGGAGTCTGGAATTGAACCCAGTGTTGACTTAGAGACTCTGGATGAAAGAATAAAGATCCGCGAGATGATATTGAAAGGACAGATCCAGGAAGCCATTGCGTTGATAAACAGCCTCCATCCAGAACTGCTGGATACAAACAGATATCTCTACTTTCACTTGCAGGTAAGGACAGGTGGCAAATGACCTTTGTTTTAGAGAGAGTGGAGAAAGTAGTGAAGATTGAAATTTAACAGTGTGTTGGGAGGTGCTTGACTGAACATGGATGCAATTTCAGGTGTTCCTGGCCTTGTTTTGTAGTGATAGGAAACTTTGTGGCATGGTGCAGGAACATTCATATACAGTTATTGAAAACTTGTAACAGCAGCTGTGGCCTATGAGTTACCAAACTTCCATTTGCTGTTAGTCTGAACTCCTGCTAGTTCCTTCAGTAACCCATCTTTTCAAATCCTGTTACTCAAAAGCACCAGGTTCCCTTTCTCAGGAGATTTTTTGCAGACAAGTTGCTGTTCCTTGTCTCACACATTGAGAATTGACCTCAAACTGTCAAATTAAGGACTAGCGTTTGTCTCAAATTACACGCTAATATCCCAATCTTGCACTCTTGAAATAGTGAGGATTTGTTAATTCGTGTGGCTGATGTTGCTTCCCTGTCTTTTTGTGTTTAGCAACAGCACTTGATTGAACTGATTCGGCAGCGTGAGACAGAGGCAGCTCTGGAATTTGCTCAGACCCAATTAGCAGAACAAGGGGAGGAGAGCAGGGAATGCCTGACAGAAATGGAGCGCACGCTGGCCCTGCTTGCCTTTGATAATCCCGAAGAGTCACCGTTCGGAGACTTGCTTAACATGATGCAGCGACAGAAGGTAGTGCTTTCTCAAAGGGAATTGATGTCTTTTATTCCTGTGTTACGAAAATAATCTCCAAATATTTTTGAAACGCTTCGAGAAGGCGTATATAGCGGTTTGCAAAAGAAGTGTTTCTTGAGCAACAAAAAAAAAAGGTGTTACGTATTCAAAATGTATTCAACTGCTTGGCTCTCTTCCCTGTTTACTCCAGGCTCATAGGCTGTGGATCTTTGACCTGGCCATTTCTGAGGAATTAGCACCCTAAGTGTGATCTTCTCAAAGTCTGCGTGACTTTAGCAGTGTTAATCTTATGAAAACTATCACTGAACTCCAGTATTTCTTTTCCAGGTGTGGAGTGAGGTTAATCAAGCTGTTCTAGACTATGAAAATCGTGAATCAACACCCAAGTTGGCAAAATTACTGAAACTACTACTGTGGGCTCAGAATGAGCTGGACCAGAAGAAAGTGAAATACCCCAAAATGACAGACCTCAGCAAGGGGACGATCGAAGAGCCCAAGTAAAATGTGTGCAGATGGACATCAAACAATCTTAGTACTGCACAGTATACATTTATATCAGTCTGTGACTGAAATATTTTTACTACAGTACAGCACTCAATTCAGATTTTTCAATGAACATCTAATTTGAAGGGAGAAAAGTCCCTTTTAAATGCTGCAAAAACTGCATTGAAAGGCGCTGTATCTCTTTGAAAGTCTGACTTAGGCTATGCACTATAATACATTTTTAAAAAAAACAAACAATTAAACAGGACAGGAAAAATAGCATTTTTAAAAGTACAGAACTCAAGCTTTCTAATTGGCTGCTGATGCCTAGTTTAGTGGCCAGTGAGTTAATACGGAGTTATATTGGCAACTGTTCGGTTCAGTTTAACTGTCTCCTGTTTGAAATGTGTATATAGAACAGTGAATATTTTCTACCTTTAAGTTATAGCCAGATATACATTCCCCTTAAAAGTAACTGGTCGAGTTTTCATCTATAAACTTTGCAGTAAGGTCAACCTTTTGCTTAGGAAATAGTGTACAAACTTGTAAATCATAATTTAAGGACTTTAGGGTTTTGGGTTTTTTTTTTTTTTTCTTCCTTGTTTCTGACTTCTTGGTGCTTTATATGGTGAGAGCTATGTTCATAATGGATCAGTGACCCATCTTTTCAGGAGGAGTATTGATGGAAATAAGTTTGTTTTTCTTAATTTTCGTGAATGACCAAAATGGCCCCAGAGGCGTTTGAGGGTTTTTGTTAAGAGGGGCCTTTCCCCCCACGTTACATTTGCAGTTGTAGACACTGCAGTGGTTCCAGGTGGCTGATACAGCTTTGAAGGCCACTGGATGTCTGTAGGATGAAAGACTTGTGTTGGGAAATCAGGTGGTGGGGAGAGATGCTTATTGAAGCCTCTGATGCATCATCTTGTGCAGGATCTGCCTTCATGCTTGCTGAATTGTAGTTTCAGAGCTACTTGGGCTGTATTTATGCCTTGAGCTGAGCAGAGCAGGGGCTGTCTAACACCAGAAATTTCAATTTCCTCACTTCTTCCATACCTTTCTGAAGAGATGCAGTTCATCTTCACCTGTATTCGTTTACTGACTGTCCTCACTCCAGTTAGAATTATAGTTTTAATGTTTTACATGTGAAGTCCAGCCTTTCAAGTCAGCAAATTGTAATCTTGTGGGTATGGGATGTTCTGGTCGACTGATGGCAGCGCTGCACACTGGTTTGTACCCAGTGGCAGGAAGCACTAATCTTGCCAAACCTATCTCTAGATTTTTAGGTCTGTATATCAAGTTTTGCTGAGCAACGAACGAGCTGATGAGTGAAACAGCTGAACATCATGAGACACTGGCAGTTGTCACACCAGTCCCATACTGTACATAATCTAGTCTTGTATGGTAGATATTACCCTGTAGAATGAAACTTAGTTTTCACTTAATTTTACTGGAATACTTAACGCATTAAACTGTATAAAGCTTTGCAGATACACCTGGCTTAAGGGAACTAACAAAACCTGTTACTGATTGCATTACTGTGAACACTGTTTACTTGTGTAGCTGGGTTTTTTTGGGTGGGGGGCGGGAAGCCATTGTTTGTTAAGCAGCTGTGAGAGATGCAGAGCACCAAGGTTAAGCGAGATGATGGATGCAACAAAATCATTTGTTCCCATTTCTTACTGATCGTTCTGTTCTCCACTTTGAGGCATTTGTGCTATGGAGGTCTTAAAGTTTATATATAACAAACAAGCTATCAGTAGCCCCCCAGCTACAGCAGCAGCCTGGATTTCCTTCACCCAGGCTGGTTATTCTAACACCAAACTTTTAACAGTTGTGGGTTTGGTTGTTTTGGGGTTTTTTTGTTTTGTTTTGTTGTTTTTTTTTTTTAAGTTTTTTTTTTTCCTTTTGAAGCCGGTTGATGTCTGAAAACCATGTATAACTTTTAGTTTGTGAGAAACTGTATGGTTAATGTAACTTTGTCTAATAACAAACTGCAGAAACAAAACTGGAATAGCTCTAATTTCTTCATATAGAACTGATCAGCTTTTCCTCTCTTCTGTCGTTGAGTCTCATGTCAAGCTTCTCCCGGGTGAAGTGGAAAGTGGTGCGGTTCTGTGGCATGACTAGCATTTTTCTCCATGAGAAATGCAGTATTACAGCCCTGGGTGAGAAGTTCACTGTACTCCTAGAATGCTAAGTTAATTCCATAGAGTATTTGGGCAGCGATTTGAGCGTAGATTTACTTGAATTTTCACTAGCTTCTTGTTTTTTTTCCATTAAAAAAATAAACACGTTTTTTAAGGGGGTTTAATATAAAATTAGTCTAGAACTATTTCACTTTGTTTTTATGAACATGCCACATTGATAAGCAGCTTTAATCTGTAAAGTTTTTGGTAACTGCAAGAAGATATTCGAAAGCTATGCATTTTAGAGAAAGCATAAAGGTAGTGATATTGGTACTTCTAAGGATCTTTATATTAGTGTATATAAAATAGTTTGCATATACAAATATAATATATAATCTGTTTGAAATATTCTTGAATGGTAGGGGCTGTGAAACATTATAATTTATGGAAATATTGTACACAGTAAACAGACGTCTCAGTACACGAATGAACCTTTGTCATATGCATGAGAAGTGTCTTATTTGGTGACTACTAATGAATGGGCTTTTGTTAACTCATTTTTGTTAGATAACCACTTTAACAAATATTATTAAATGCCACTTTGATCCATTTTCTTTAGTGTAAAAATACATATTTTGTTCCACTGAATTTAGAACAATATGAAAATCATTTTGTAAAGAAGATTTGTTCCAAACTCAACAGTGGCAGACAGATCTGGTCATTAAGGGTGGTGCACTCACTCGTCCTCCCCCCAGCCTTGCCTTTGGTGAAAGCAAATAAGATTTTTTTCATTAGTGCTTTGTACGTGAAGCAGTTGGGTTGTAAAATATCCTGTCATATGCCTCTGCAGAAAGGCTGCATAGCAAGTGTGTTTTGATTAGGCTACAAATCTCCCTCCTTTTCCCAAAGCCATCACCTCCCTGGTAACTGTCTTTGCTGTTCCCGTGTTTTGTTTCTGCCTGTCAAATCTAAGCTGAGCTGTGGTTGCTTCTGTTGTACAATGGAGGGATTTGTGAAGGGTGGGGGATCACAGGCTTCCCTGAAGATGAAGCACTGGTGGTACTTTGAGAAATACTGAACTGTTTAATTTTATGTATCTGGAAAAGCAGAGGCTGCTGCACAGAACTAACAGCGGAATTTTGAGAAAAGCATTTCCTCTCAAGACTTTTGAAGAGGCAAACATACACCTTGAAGCCAGGTGAAGTACCTCTCTCTCTTTGAGATTATTTCATTGAAACACTTCCAGCTCCTTCCACCCACATTGAAAGCAAAATTGAAAAGCATGTGGAGAGCATTTATGTAGCATTTGAGATGTGTGAAATTACCTGGAAAGAATTCTGCCTCCTTTCCACTCCTTGTACATACAGGGGAAGCCATGACATTCTAGGGTGATTTTATTGTTTTTAATTTGTAAAATTCATGCTTTGTATGCTTGAGTATAAGCTTAAAGGCATTACTTAAAAAAAAAAAAAAAACCTTGACTAGATGAGTGTTGTTTGACTTATTTCAAACCTCCTTCTGTCCAAGTTGGTTACGAAGCTCATTAAACGGAGTCGGAGCGCGATCCCCGTGTCGTGTCTTCGTGGATATCGGGGCTGCTGCTGTCAGCCACGGCTGAGAGCATCCTTCAGATCCACAACAGGAAAGGGGATGGAGGCAGATTTTGCCCTACATCTGCCTCTAGGCTACAGGTTCTGACCTGCACTGTAGATCTCCCTACCCGCAGAAGCCACATCAGCGTCAGTAATTGTTTGTGCTCTAATGTCCTCAATGAAAAGGGAGCGGGAGGGTTTTCTCGCTGTGGTGAGCAGGGGTGTCCCCAGCCCTCTTCCTGCTCTCATTGCTTTGTGTGCTTAGCTGAGCACAGACAGAACACAAAGCTCACGAGCAGCACCCTCAAAACGATTTGTACTTCCCCATGGACACCTCGAGGGGCTACAAACTGTTTTCATTCCTTTCATTCCATTTCATTCTCCCCTCCTGCCTTCATACAGTAAAATTAAGGACAAGGTCGGTCTAACTGCTGGTGGGCTGTGTGTTGATACGTTCAGGCACCTTGGATGAGAAAGCCCTTGTGTGTTGTGCTTTTCATGTTACATGGGGATTCAAACACTGTCCTGCTACCTTATACCCCCCTGGGTGAATACTCTTATTTTTCAGTGTATTGCTGTCTAGCAATTTTGCAAAGTTGGATGATGTAGCAGTAGAAACCCACGTGTTTTCTTTGTGCTGTGGACAAGTTGCTTGAGACTGCTCTGGGTTAGCAGGGAGCTTTCAAGCTGCAGCCAGCCCTGTCCTTTCAGGAGACAACAATTGTCCTTTATGGAATGTGTGAGCCTATTGCTCCTTTCACACCCCTTCAGGATTTGCTTAACTTCATAAAATCTTCAAATAATTCAACCATTGTGTGGATAAACTACAGTGATAGTAAATGTCAGGTCAAATATTAACCCAATAATCTTTTGTTTGGTTTAATCTTCTGACAGATTAAGCTGAACGCAGGAAAAACGAGAGGAGATTATGTTCTTGTGTAAGATTATTTTTATTTTCTGTAGTCAGCACCTGTCTTCTGAGCTGATTCCATTTGCCATTTAATCAGCTTGGTGGGAGGTTTGCTTCCAGCAAATCATACAGCAGTAAAAGGAATTATGTCTGTGTTTTTACTTTTTAAATTTATTTTTGTGCATGTGATGGATGTTACACTCAAACACTTCTTTCAACTGCAGCTGGTTTTGACAGTGCAAGTAGCTTCTGATTTGAGAGCCAAACTAGTCAAGCTCCTAATTGAAGAGGTGACACTGAGTAGTACAAGGAGAGGAACCAAAGAGTACACAAAGAAAGAAAACTTGTGCTTGACTTCCAAATTGGCTACTCAGTCACTAAAATTATGATTCAGTGTTGCAGTGTCAGTGTTGGAGATGTTTGTACCCCACAGCTCTGAGACTGAACACAGTATAACTCATACCTGGGTATGAGATAATAAGTTCTCGGTATCTGTCATTATTTTACCATGCCCAAGATCTTTTCAGTCCTTTTCTGAGCTTATTACATGCACTTCACTCCTCTAGTTATATTAGCACTCATCTCTCCTCCCGCCTCGAATCAACTGAACTCCAAACATACACACAATTTATAAAACACAAAAAACAACAACATATTGAACAAGAGTTTACATGTTTGCCTGCAATTTACCATGACTTGGCTCCCTCTTCTGGAAACGGGCACAGTAGCAGAGTGAGTAAAAATACTTCACAGTTTCGTTTCCTGCCCAAATAAAGGGACGGAAGCCTACAACCAGATAAAGGCTAACCTGTGGTTACTACACATGGTTCCCCCCAGTAAATCTCGTTTTATTCGTTTTCTCTGTTGGTAGCGGGTCTCTGTGACCATATGTGACTGCCACAGGCCTTTGGGATAGATCTCTTTCTTCTGAGTAAGAAATACCAAAGCAAAGGATAAAGTATGACTTTTAATGATTTTAGCTTTTTCTGCAACCTCCTTCTCCTGGAGCTGCTTCTGGTGTAAGAAACCCTTTTGCTATTTCACTCTCAAAGGTTCAGCTCAATAATACTGTTCTCCCTCATGACTTAAATAGAAGACTGCTCATCAGGGACCTGCCAAAGGTTCACCTTGGGAGAAGAATGTGTGAGTTACCTAAATACTAGTCTGCTAAAGGCTTAAGAACAAGCATTTAGAGGTTGCTGGCAGCAGGAGCAGTGGACAGGAGGTGCCTGCGCTGCACCTGCGCGTTTTGGTGCAGCCCAGAAGCTCAAGTACCTTTCCCCAGGGCCATGCACGACCTTGCTGAGGCTGTGCGGGAGCTCCTCCATCCTCTGCCGAGCTGAAGTTTTGCCGTGCCTTCATCCGGGCTGCTATCGGCCACAGCATCGCCTGAACGATGTCTTAACAAGGCTCCTCCACCTGCTCGTTCGTGTTCTTGAAATGAGTCACGAGTCCTTTTGTTTTGGACTGAGATAACCATCATTTTAATTACTTATGTCCATAAAAAGAGTCTGGTTATCTCCTTCAGATACTTACAATAAGGCAGCACCTCTATCCAACAGAGTTAGATCACGCTGTAAGAATACTTACCCCTATTTAATTTTTCCTCAAATTCGTGGGATGGGAATATCATACTCTGTTCTAGTCCTTTAAAAAGCAGAGACTTTTCTGCCGGCAAAGCTGCGGGAGCAGGGAGCGGGTTCCCTTTCCCAGGTATCGGAAAGGGCAGGACACACCCTGGTCAGTCCCCTCTTTCCCTGCCCTCCACGGGGCTGTCAGTAACCACCGGAGGGGGAGGAAAGGAGCAGAACCTAGCGGTCCGTGGGGGCCGGAGGGGGCGAACGTGGCCCTCCTCGGGCCGAGCCCCGCGGGTCCGAGGATACCCAGGGATAGCGACTGGCACTGGCGGGACTTCCCGGAACGAAGGGCGGGCGGGGGCGGCGGGAGGCGCTGACACGTGGCCGGCCCGGCGGGGGAGGGAGCCCGGCGGGGGAGGGAGGGAGCCCGGCGGCCGCCGCGATGTGAGGCGGAAGGCGCTGCCCGCATGGCCGCGGGGGCCGGCGGCAGGAATGTGCCCGTG
>VZRE01010452.1:456994-517629 GCA_013396775.1 Cephalopterus ornatus | reverse complement strand
CCCGCACCCCGCCGGCCGCTGCCCTCCCGGCCCCGGGACCCCCCGCATCCTCGGTGCCCTCCGCCCGAAGCTCCCGCGGAAGATGCTGTTCCTGGATGGAGGGGTTCGGGCGGCCTGAGCCGCTCTCGGAGCGGCGGTTTCGGTGCTCCCCGTCGGGCCGAGACCTTCTTCCCGGCCCCGGCGCTGCCCCCCGGGGGTGCCGCAGGACGGGGTCGGGGGACACGGTCCCACCCGCTGTCTCACCCCGCCAGACTCCCAACAGAGACGGTAGAAGAAAGGGGGAAGATAGGGAATTGATACGAAACACGGGGAAAAAACGTCTGTTGAGTTTATTTCTGGCCTGTTGTCAGTGAATTAAACGCGAAACCGCTGTCAAGTTCTTATCAAAGTGTTCCAGCGGGGATGTTTGTACTGGCGATATTCATTCATTAAGATAAAGTCTGGAATAGTAGCTGGGCAGGAGCTAGACAGCATGATCTGCTCCTTAAGTAATTAAAATACTTTAAAATACGATTAGGCTCAATATGACCACTTCTAACAGCAGGGACACGGGCAGACACAGGGTACTCCAGTGTTTGGAGCAGAAACTGGGACACTTGGGACCAGGGCTGCTCCTCTCTGTCACCCTGGGAATAATGTCATCCAGCACCTCGACCTCAGAATCTGCCCTTTCTCCCATCGAAGGTGGGATGAGATGATGATTCCAAAGTACAAGTGGGGCAACTCGAAGTGATGGTCAGAGGGTTTTCCAAACTGGGAGTCCCTGGACTCCATGTGCTTTTGAAATTTGGCTCAGTTTAACACTCCCACGAGGAGGAACTGTCGAGGAGGAACTGTCGTGTGGCTGCCACCGTGGTGGCCACCCCTGGGGCTCCCCTCTCCCCTGCCGGGCTGGTGTGAACCCGTGGCGAACTCACCTTGGCCGGAGAGCAGGGGGGCAGCCACAGGGCAGGTGACAGCGGTGCCAATGCAGGGGAACACGTAACCGAAGGGAAGAATTGTCCCTTCCAGCTGCAATTAGCCGTTGGATAAATTGGTATTTATCGTCAGTTGCTTCCTGCAGTGGCAGCAGGTCCATAGCCAGTTTTAAAGTTTCCCAAGGGAAACTTTTCTTGCAGTCAGAGATCGGGAAGTCTAATCCACGCTCATCTCAAGAGTCAGGAGATGGGTCTCAAGAAGGGCTTTGGCACGAGGAGTGCTTAAAATTTGAAGATTCTTTCCCCCTAAAGCACTTAGGAAAATTAATTCTCTTTGTCTCCCCTTTGTTAACTTTTCCCTAAGTCTCTGTGAAGTGGAAGTGGTTGGGGGGGACCCCACACCAGATTTTCATGAAGCAACACTTTAGTTTATATGTTTTTCCTCTAGAAAAAAAAGTTGATATATTTGACCAGAACAAGCCCTCCAAATCTCTTCAAAAAATGCAAACCATCGATAACACTTTCCAAAACAAAATGGACTGTGATGAAGACAGCCTGTTGATTAAGACATACCTATTTTAGTGATTGTGACCATCTTAAGTGCTGCTAGTAACTGTGAAAAGCCTGTGAATGGGAAGGAGCAGCAGGATATCCCTAAAGCCCATCAGATCATTATCTATATTGCTGTAATTCACAGAAGCTGAGATCCATGTCCCCGTGGTTTGGTGTAGAAACACACGTGGTCACAGCTCTTATTTGGGGAGGTTTTTATTCCCTAAGTAAACTGGGCAGGTAGGAGTGTGAAACAGGGGGAGCAGAAAGAGGGAGCAGTGCACCAAATCGCTCGAGCAGGTTGCTTGAGTTCTCTAAGGAACCTCACTGGGTGGTTTGGTGGACAGTTTTGTAACAGTATGTGCAAATAAATAGCTTTCATAATTTCCAAGTAGTGAGTTATTGCCATGGAGGCAAGGTGTTAATAAGTGGGGGAGGTGACACAGGTTCTCCTTTCATTCTCCAACAAAAGGCATGCCAGGCAGCCTTCCAAGATCAGTCCCCACCATCAGTGCAAGGAGAGATAAACTCTTATCTTGGCAGGTTTATTCTTCCATCTTTGTTCATGCTGCTGCTTCTTTTGTCCTCCCTTTTTTCAGATGGCTTTTCCTTCCTCTTCCACTATTCTTGCCCTGTCTTTTATCCTGCCTTTCCCCAACTTTTCTGCAGGTTTCCAACGTCTCCTTTATCACACATCTCCTCTTCTAAGAACAGCGCTTGGGGATTTCCATTTGGGGCTTGAAAAAGCCCACGTGCTTATGTAGCACATCTGGACAGTTAGAGAGTGCTTTTTAATGCTGATCTTAACATACCAAAGCAGGACCACTCAGGCAGTGGATGTGTTTAAGCATCTCTGGTTTAACTGGGGGAAGGATCGAAGCAGCGAGAGGAGAAATCAACTGCTGAAGGTTGCACACAAAGCCACCGGCAGATCCAGGAGTGGACGTGGGGCTCACATTTTGGACGGTGTCTCCAGGAGAGAAATACAACGTGGGAAAGTCCCTGTATCCTGGGAAGCAAATGATTCCTGAAACTGCTCTCCCATCTCCCAGCCTCTGGCTACACCTGAAGACAAGGGGTTGATTATAGCAGTTTCTTTAAGCTCCAGAGATAAAAGGAGTCTTACCATCAGCCACAGGCTGGTCTCCAATCTCCTGACCTGCTCTTTGCCCGGAGACAACGGTCACGTTGTTTTTTCTGAGTTCTGTGCTCTGACCTTTTGTCAATATGATGTTGCAGCTTTAGCTGGTTGGGTTTTTTTCGGTGGTTGGGATTTTTATTGTGCAAGTTCCTCACCCTGGTTTTAATCTGGACCTTGCTGAGAACTCTTTTCACGTGGAAAATGTAAGCAGGACACGCATTTCATTCCTGGCTGATCCATGTATGTCCTCAGATCAGTGTGCAAAGCACGCCTGTGCTTTATTATTATGTTTTCTCACCACCTCCACCTGGACTCAACAACTATTTCCAGCTCGTATGAGCTGATGAAATCTAATTTCATCTTTGCTTTTGCCGAAAGCAAGAAATGAAGAGAGGGAATAAACCCAGAACTCTCTTGCTGAACACCACTTTGTTGCCATCTGTGGCTCTGAGGAGGGAGCTTGAGCACAGGAGGCGGACAGGAAGCCAGCAGCTTTCCCAGGAAAAAAAGCCCTGTGTCCTCTGTGCTGCTCTTGTTGGCTGCTAGCTGGATTGGGAAAAAAAAAACCAACAAAACCAACCAAACCTCCTCTAAACCCCAAAGCTACTTTTGACAGCAACAAATCATTAGCTTGGAACCGATCTGCAGCATGACAAAATAAAGTCGAGGAGGGGGGCAAAACCTCTCTCCTGACAAGCATGTTAGATTTTCAAGGGAAGGAGAAGTTGCTGTTGAGAAAAACAAAGAGTGAGAAGTGAGAGGACTGTCAAGCTGGCTTAAAAACAACTACCGGGGTATTATCCCGTCACACAGGAGTGTGCATGGCTGCTGTGTTTGTGCCATGTCAGTCAGTCCTGGTTGTGTTGGAGGTCACTGTAAATTAAAGCCATAGGCAGATCAGCTGGAGAAATGGTTTTGGAAGGGTGAAGATCCCATGGAGCTGGGAATGGCTGACGAGGAGGGAAACGTTCCCATACTGTGGTGTGACAGGTGACCAGGCACAGGGGAACCCACAGGCACTGGCTGTGTGTCCTGGGGACATTCCCCTGGAGGTGTCCTCATGCTTGGGCTGCTGGTTGTCCTGGCTTTGGAGCTGGTGGCGTGGCTGGGAGCTCAGTACCACCACATGGGCTCATCCCCATCCTGCTCTGGGGTTCTTGCAGGGTCTGGTGAGTGGTGGCTGGGATGAGCTGAGGGCACTGGAGGTGACTCCAGTGATGTACTTGCCACGCATCTCCCACAGAACTATTTTTATCTCCTTTTAGAAAGGGGAGCTGAGGTAGAGATGCCCTCCCTGGCAGGTGGGTGTTAATGCTCTGCTGCCAATACCTGTGCCCATCCGATGCAGATCAGGAGCTGCAGCTCCCAATTCTTCTTCCAGTTATGGAAAACGCCCACAAACACTGGAGATGGCTTCTGGCCAAGAGCTGTTGCTGGGACAGACTGTTCATAGTCTTGCTGTCTAACACAGCTCTCTTACCACCTGAAAATACCCAGGGGTCCAGACTCGTGCCTTGGAGGGGGCTAAACTGTGATCTAATTGATTGCCTGAGCTCCAGCAAGTCCGTCTCAACAGTGACCTGCAGTGTCTGCCAACAGCCCTGCACACTGGGGGAAAGGAGGGAGGCGAGTCAAGAGAAATAAAGTTGAATAAATATTTGCTCTGTGGCATCTACTGGAGAAATTCCTCCAGCAGGAAAACGCACTGCAAATAAAGATAGCCTGTGCTGCTGGCTCTCCTTCCACTGCTGGATGGCTCAGCTGGGTTTTGTCCCTTTGGGAATCTCAGGCATCCTTGAAAATCCATCCTAACCACCATGCACTGGGCGGGGGATCCCTTAGGTTGGTGGGAGCTGGGTCGCAGGGAAATCAGTGGATGCTTGGAAGCAAAGCCATGACCAGTCAGTACCTGGGGCTGCATTTGGAGGAGGAGAACCAAGGATCAGCCTTGGTAAGGATCAGCCAAGCATCAGCCCTGCCTGTACAAAAAAGCCACCCAGGAAGAGTCATTAGGGCTTGAGCTAATTGCAGTCTGTCTGGGTGGTGGTTGGAGGTTTGTGAAATAGGAAGTGTTTTCTGCTGCATGGCTGCTTCGCTTGGTGAGGAGGGTCTGGGTGAGGTGAGAAGGGGATGCACCTGCAGTGCCTGTCTCTTGTGAGCAGAAGGGGATGACAGGTCAGGAGGGCACAGACTGGGCAGTGAGGAGCTGCTGCTGTCATACAGCACCCAGTGACATCAATTATGTCGTTCCAGACACGTTCCAGTGATTCACCTGCTGAGAGTGTGCAGGGGTGTCTGTCAGGCGTAGCCAGGGCTTGGCCAGGACTGGCACAGGGCTGTGAGAGATGTTCGGTCTGTCCCTGTGGCTGGTGAGAGGGGACAACAACGGCTATGACTTCCATAGGTTCAGATGTGCTTTGCTCCTACTCAGAGTGGTTGTTTCCAGCACAGTTTTATCTCTCCCTCCCGTCATCCGGGGACCCATCAAATTTAATTTGTTAACACTGGTGAAGCTCTGCTTCTCAGATGGCTGGTGTCACCCACAAAAACTTTTGTTTGATTTGTCATTATTCCTTAGTTTTTGAAGGAGAGTTTTAATTCCTACCTTTGTGCTAGTCCAGGTTCCTCCTGTAACCTTTGCTGTTGTTTTGCACTGAGCAGAACGTTGACTCATCGGCAGCCTCTCTGATAACTATAATTAGGAGAAAATGTATTTACAAAGCTCTTTCCTCTGATGCAAGCATGTCATTGTCCTTGCAGAGAAATCATTCCTGCCATGCTTTCAGGTGGGTGTGGGCAGCTACTGATTATATTTGACACTCTCATTATTTGCGTGGATTTTCCTAGCTGGATATGCTGCCTATGGAGGAAGTGGTAGTCTGAAGATGTTGTTATAGTTCCCACTTGATTTGAGCCTAAGTCTCTACTGATGCATTTAAACACACAGGAAAAGAATATAGAATGGAATAATAGTCAAAGAGAACATTGAGATTGTGTCATATACCCAGAGACTTATTTAGTGCTTTGGAAAAAGAATGAAAATCAAGAGAAAAATATTCCCAGGAGTTCTGTCAAAACATCAGCTGAAGAGGAGGCTTCCTGGGAGAATGTCTCTTCTTGGGAGTCCTGTATCTGAGCTGTGCTTTGAGTGGTGTCCTGCTCTGCAGAGACCCATATGGTCCTTTGTGCCCCCGCTCTCATCCAGGTCAGACTTGCTGTGTGGAGACCCCAGCACTGGCTGCCTCCCCCCACCACCCCAAACCCCCTTGGGTGACGCTTTCCACCTCATCAGGGCAAGAAAAGAAGCTGTGAGTTCACAGCATGCCCTCCTGTCCCTCTACCCTGAAGCCAGAACTGCCCTGCTCATCTCTTTTGGGGTTCAATCCCTTAGGAACAAACTGTGCTCCCCCAGCCTGCACCTTCCTGGGACACCAACTTTGCTGTGTGTGGGTTTTGCTTTTCCCAGTTGCAAACACGCTCTGGAGGGAACAGACCTTGGCAATACTATAAAGAGAAGTGGAGTCCAGAACAGTTGAGCTGCTCAGGTCAAACTTACGCCTTGCGCAGCCATACAGAATTTGGGGACAAGGAAGAACTGTCAATCTGATACCCCATTAAAATGCTGCTGTGCTTGCCAGGATAAGTGGGGGTTATTCTGAACACACCAGAGTGATTGGAGAGGAAGAGCTCAGCCCCACTCCACTGAAAGCTCATAAAGGTCTCTCTTTGCTGCAGGGGAAAAGCACAGTTTAGAGAACTGTCTTGTTGCCTAAATAATAGAGAATACCTACACACATCACTGGCTGCTGCGCTGCTTTAGCTGGTTTTTGCTCTGTCACCTCTGCTCTGTCACTTCGGTTGTTGCAGGTTCAATAGCTCAAATTTATCAGTGCTGTGCCACTGGAGATAACAGGAGAGATTATGGCCCTGCACTGGCAACAGCCCATTTGGGCAGGGCAGGTACAAGTCTGTTGCTTGTACCTGCAAGCATCTCATCCCTGAGGGCTCTCCATAATGTTTTCCATGGCTGGTGATCCCACACCTGCCCTCTGCCTCTGATGGGGGATTTATACCCAAAAACTCCTGCCCATATTGTCCTGCTGGGGTTGGTCTGACCTGGACACAGTGTCCAGGACTCTTTCATTTCCCTGTGCTTTTGTGCAGCAAGCAGGAGTTGGCAGAGCCACTGCTCCTGGAGCTGGCTGGAGCAGGTTATCAAAAACCAGATCACCTTTGGTTTTGCAGCAAATGAAGATATGAGTGAAGATATCTCCCTCTCAGGGTTAGCCCAGGAGGGACTCTGAGTGCATTTATCAGCCTGTTCAAGTGGCAGAGGCAGGTCAACCCCTGGTTACTTATTCCTCCAGCAGAAATATGTGAGGTTTTCCAGTTCCTGTGTTATTTTGTGCACTCGTGTGTGTGCACAGCAGCGATGGTTCCAACCTTCAAAACACCAAGTGAAACCCTTGCAGTCCCTCCTGCCAGAGGCTGGCACTGAGCTGCTTATCTGCCTTGTCAGGAAACAGCAATAAATCCACCTCCAGCGGGTTCACCTGCCCGCCGTGTTCTACTTTTCATTGTTCCTTCGCCATCCCCCGTGACGGCCCGTTTGACACCTTTATAAATGGGGTTGTGCTGTGTGGGATTAACCTACATTTATCATAATTCCAGTGCAGAGGGATAAACGCTCCATTCGCTATAAAAGGTGTCCCGGGTTGTTTCCCACACCGATGGTGGGTGTATTCAGTAGGGTGGAAAGCCCAGAGGTTACTGCCCTGGTACAGTGAATTTCTCAGCCATCTCTGGAGCAGAGAGAATCTGTTTGCTTAGTGCTTTGTGCTATGGCCTCTGGGCATAGAAATAACCAAACACAAATAATACCAATAGTGTGTGTTCTTACTAAGTTTTTAACTCCATAATTCGTGGGCAAAGGGGGAGGAAGGCAGAGGGATTCACCTACACCTGGGCCTGATGTTTGCAGCAAAATGTGTTTCTTTGCTCCAGAAGCACATCACTGACTTGGAGCAGGAGGAAATTGCCTTCTCACTTATTTCCAGCCTATATCTCCTGCAGGAGCACTTTTCTTGGGGCTGAGTACTCATGCACCAAGTAACATATTCTGTTAACATATTATGGCTCATATTACCTAAAACTTCTTATCAGGCCAGGCTGAATTATTTTGCTCCTCTCTCTGAGCTCTTCAGCCCCATTATGTGTTGTCTCTCTAAAGAATTCCTCCATCTCTTTCCTATTTAGGAAGGGTAGCACATACCCCACCTCCCTTGGGGTTTGGGTAGGAGTGCCAGATAACAAATATTTGCTATCAAGGTGGTGTATCTCATGCAAATGCTTCCAACCTCAGGCCCTGACCTTTCCTTTGTTACCCTTATCTTTTAAAGAATAGTTTCTTGTTTGGAGGAAAAAAGCAAACAAACCAGGTTCCTCCCCACCTTTCCCTCCATCCACAGCCAGTGATATCCAAGCAGCCCCTTCCACCTTGCAGCCTGTGGACAGACATTTTGCTGTTGGTGTCAAATGTTGTTTGGGCTGAAGTTAGCATCATTCCCAAAAGCCACCAGGTGGGATACTCTCTGTGTCAGAACCCTGGTGCCACAGAGGGGTTGCACTGACCTTCACTTTATCAAGACAGACGTGGCTTGCGAGCAAACCAGCCCGACCCGCAAGTCCCCTCTGCGCATGGACCTACCAGGCACAGCATCTCAGCTGCCCTTTCCCCATCTTCCTCTCCACCCTCACAGGCCCGAGTCCCGCGTGTGGACGGTGATGCTGCTGCTGGGGACGTGCCTGCTGTACTGTGCCCGTGTCACCGTGCCCATCTGCGCTGTCGCCCTCAGCTCCTACTTCGACTGGGACAAGAAGCAGTCTGGCGTCGTGCTCAGCAGCTTCTTCTGGGGCTACTGCTTGACACAGATCATCGGAGGGCACATCAGTGATCAGTACTGGGAATTATTCTCATGTTTTCCTCTGTTTTTTGAAGGCACTTAGCTTGGTGTTGATGCCTCAGTTCCATCTTGGCTGTGCCAAGTTTCACCCTGGGGCAGTGGTGGGGCGGAAAAGTGAAGCGTGTCCATGGGGAGAAGGTTTGTGGGGCACTGCAGGTTGCTCTGAAGGGATTAAGGTTTCTCTGCCAGCCTCACTCAGGTCTATAGCACTGATTGAGAGGGGACATGGGTAGTTTAGACTGTCCAGTTAGAAATCACGGATGCCTCATCCCTGGAAGAGTTCAAGGCCAGGTTGGATGGGGCTTGGAGTAACCTGGTTTAGTGGAAGGAGTATCTGCCTGTGGCAGAGGGGTTGGAATGAGATGGTCTTAAAGGTCCCTTCCAACTGAAACCATCCATTGATTCTAGGATTCTATGAATACGGCTTTTTTTTTATTTGATCTGAACAGTCTGTCTTTATACATTACCAAAACCTGAATGTTAAAAGGCAGAGATGATGCAAAAGGGCAGATTTAAAACACCGTCACTGGCTAAGAGAAGCAGAGTAGTGGCAGCACTTGGGCTGCTCCTCCATCACCATCAGAGACTTGAGTGTGTCAGTGCTGTTGGGTCTCTGGGATCAGTGTGTGCTGCAGTTGGACAGGCAGCGCTGGCAGGAGGTGAGAAGGGAGGAGATCAGAGCTCCTTGCCAAGGGCTAAAGACATGTACGAGAAGAACAGGTTTGACCCAACAGTTGCTCGTAAAAACTGGCTAAACTGGGAAGGGCACCTGAGTCTCGACTGGAGCACTTTGCCCTTTTGCCCTCCTACCTTTGATAACATGTTTTCTGCCTTCCAGAATAGGAGGTGAGAAAGTCCTCCTCCTCTCAGCGTCATCCTGGGGGTTCCTCACAGTCCTCACTCCAATGCTCACCCATGTCACTTCTGCCCATCTCGTTTTTATGACCTCCTCCCGGTTCCTCATGGGGTTGCTGCAAGGTGAGACTCCTGTCCTGTGTCTCTGTGTGCCCGGGGGCTTCCTTGCACAGGGATTCATTCAGATTCAAATGCTGTACATTCAGATTCAAATCCTGTGGTTTGCAGTGAATGAACCCTTCCCTGGTGTGTCTGAGCAATTCTGTGCCTCAAAGCTGCCTCCACATCCAGAACTTCCATGGGAAAAAACAGTGACATTTCTAGAGAAAGTCACTGACAAGTCATTCCCCTGTAGAAATCTCTCTGCCAGACAGGGCTGCTGGCTTTGGAAGTCATCACCGGTGCTGTTTGATTTTCCCCATTTTCAAACTCCTTCAAAGTACTTGGGGAAAATTGGCCCTTGCCAAAACTTTTGGATAATTCAGGATGATTTTCTGTCCCTGTTGTCAAGCTACAGCACTGAGGAGGTGCATTGACACTGATGGATTTACAGTAGCAGTTGCCATGATGATGAAATGGGGGATTACAGAGAAGGCACAAACAAACCTTTCATGGCAATGGGTCCACTTAGTTTATTTTATGTCCCTGTTTTGAATCCACCAAAGGTTTTGCTGCTTTATCTCAGTGTTCTCCTTCTGGACCTTTTAAATTTGCTTTTGATTTGCTGACAATCCTGACTGCTCCCTGCCTTGCTCCCGTTGCTTTCAGGGGTGTATTTCCCATCCTTGGCCAGCCTGCTGTCCCAGAGGGTCCGGGAAAGCGAGCGAGCCTTCACCTACAGCACAGTGGGGACTGGCTCGCAGTTTGGGTAAGTTCAAAGGCCTTTGAGCAGCGAGTGACAGTCTCTGGACATCATATGTGATGAAATGCCATTAAATAGTTGGAGGCAAAACTCACAGCCCAAAGTACATGTGGATTCCCAGGTCCTCAAGGACACCTGCTGCAGCTGAGGAAGCCTCAGGCAGTTGCTGTCGTGCCTGTCAAGGATTTATGTTTTGTTTTCTCTTTCTTTTCAAACCAGACTTTGAAGAGTGTTTGCAACATTTAATTACTATGGGAAACAGTTCGATTCAGTAGGAAGAACAAGGGTCAGCCTGAAACTGGTCACCTCTCCACTCTGATAGGTGGGGAGAATAGAACTTCCCCTTCTCTGCTAGTCTCCATCAGAATTTCCTTTCTAAATAGGAGGATTTCTTAAAAGCCAAATAGAAATATTACTGTGTTTAATCGCTTAGTTTTCCAGTGTGCTCATTTCTTTTGCTGTTTTGTGCATTCTCTGAGATACTGCACACCAGCAACCTCCTTTTCTTTCCTCGATGTCCATGTTTCAAGGTGGGGCAGCTGAGGGTGATTCCCTTCGGAGTTTCTCCTGCCCAGTGAGGATCTGGCCCAAGATGCCACTCAGGGAACAGGGCAGGTCTGAGAGTCACAGGGGGACTGGGCAGGTGGGCAGCACATGCAGCAAGTGAGAAATTCTTCCCTGTGAGGGTGGTGAGGCCCTGGCACAGGTTGCCCAGAGAAGGTATGGCTGCCCCATCCCTGGAAATGGAAGCTGGACAGGGCTTGGAGTAACCTGGTGTAGTGGAAGGTGTCCCTGCCTATGGCAGAGGGGTAGAAGGAGATGATCTTTAAGGTCCCTCCCAACCCAAACCATTCTGTGAGTCTGTGGCTCAGTGACACTCAGCGTTGACCCCAGGGAGCATCCCCCATCAACGTGTACAATCCGGACACTCTTGTCCAGACCAGTAAATCCAAGTGGTTTCCCTTGCAGGACACTGGTGATTGGTGGTGCAGGATCCCTCCTCCTGGACTGGTATGGCTGGGAAAGCGTTTTCTACTTCTCCGGTTTGCTCACTTTGCTCTGGGTTTACTGCACCTGCAAGTACCTTCTGAGTGAGAAAGGTAAATCCTGGGCATCCCTGGGGTTGCCAGTGCTCCCAAGACTCTGGGAATTGAGTGATTCCTCTCTGTTATTTTCTGCAAATCCTCTGTGTTTCCAAGATCACTCCTGGTTTTGCAGAAAGACCTTTTGCTTGGGTGTCTTCTGTAATGCACGCTGTGCCTCACCCAAGACCCCCCACCCAGAAACGAGGTTTTGAGCTCTTTCAACGCTGATTTCCTGTGTCGAGTCCCATGCTGGATTACATCCCTGATCTGGCTCCTCAGTACTCTTAAGCACCAGTGAAAACACAAAACAGAGCATGATCTTCAAAGTGGATTAAGCTAAAGCAGGACAAGATACTTATTCACAACTAAGAGCATCTACACATAGAGCTTTTAAAAACCAGTTAATCCAGAATATCTCTTCCGAAATAACTGTCTGGGAGTAATTCTGCATATGGACAAACCATGACACCTGGCTACAGCATTATTAGTGTGAGCATGGTGTGTAGAAGCCAAGCCCATCAGGAGCTGGGTGTCTGGTGCTAAACAGAATCCAAATGTGGGGATTTTCATTTAATTATTACAAGGGATGCAAATGGGGGAAAGTGGCTGAGTGGGAAAATGTGTGGATGCAGGGGAAAAGTTTTGGTAACAAGGTGTTTTCATGAGCATAGCCAAAAAACAAGACCAAAAAACGAGATTAAAGTTGTATAGCAGTGTCCCAGGGCTGCCTCCAGCTGCACAGACAATTACTGATCAGAGCTTTCCTTTGGCTGTTTTCTTCCCTGCAGAACTCATCATCCCCATAGACTATTTAACAAGAGGCCTCTCGATACCCAAGCAGACCAAAGTTCCCTGGAAGCAGCTGTTTAGGAAGGCACCAATATGGTAGGGAACTGCAGCAGCCTCGAGCATCAGCTGGGCTGGGGAGCATCCTTCTTTTTCTCCTGTCTGGGCTCATTTCTTCTGCCTCTGTATTTTCTGTCCACTTATTTATATATTTGGGAAACAACCAGATTTTCTAATTCCTTCTGTATCAGTAAAGAACTAAAAAGGTAAGCTTGGCAAAAGGTGGTGTATGTTCTTGTCCAGAGGGCTGGCAGGCTTGAATGTTGCTGGCAAATCTTTCTCCTTCCCAGGCTGTTCCCCCTGGATGAGTCATGTGCTCCTCCAGACTGATATTCTCCTCTTATTAGAAATGTTGCTTGTAATGGGCTTCTAAGAAGTGCTGCTCTGGGGCACTGAGTGGCACAGGTTGTGTTCTCATTGCTGGCAAACATCTTTTTAATGGCCATTTTTCCTTTGGGATACTGCAGTGGGTATTGAAGCTCCTCCAAGCTTGTTCCCACGTGCTGTTTTAAGACGCAGGGCAATAGGCCCATTCCTGCCTTGAATAACAATGGAGCTGACAACAAAACCCTAGAAAACCATAAACAACACCTCTTGGAACAGGAGGACTCCAGCGGTGGGAAATGCATTGGCATAATTACCACTGCAGTTAACCTTGCCCGAGCCCAGGGCTGACGTCAGGCACTGTGCGATGGGGCAACGAAGGAACCTGCGGTGCTGCAAAGGGGAGGAAGCCAAAAGGAGTTGTTATCTGTGAGAAAAATCTCAGGAAGCAATTGCAGTGCCGTGAGAGATTTCTTTATAAACCAGGAACTGAAATATTGGGTTGCTCGAGCGCCCGTTTCCCACCCAGTGTGACCTGTCACTCCTGATTGTTTCCTCTCCGCTGTGTATTTTCAGGGCTGTCATCATTGCTCAGCTCTCCACAGCCAGCACGTTCTTCACTCTCCTCTCCTGGCTGCCAACTTTCTTTAAGGAAACTTTTCCTGAGTCAAAGGTAGGTTGGCTCCGAGGCACAGGCATTGCTGCTCTCTGTTCAGAGGGGGTCGTGCTGGGTACCTGCCAAATGGGTTGGTTAGGGAGGAAAGTGATGGCAGAGGGGTTTGGTGAGAGCAAGATGGGAGTCAGGAGGGGGTGGGAGGTTTCCATGTGGGATTAGGAGCCGTGGGACCCCTGCACATACATTTGGAGATGCCAGCATCCTCCCTCCAGGTTGCGGAGGCTAGTTTCTAGTTGTTTGTTTAGGGATGCTGAGGGGAGGCAGAGCTGGGGCTCTTCCTCCACTTTCCAGGCAGGGAAGTGCAGGTTATATTTGGGTTTTAGGCTGCTTTTCTTCTGAGAAAACTATGGATTTCAAATGGCACAGAGCTCCTGACATTATGCTGTTGCAAATAACCACCATTCACTCCTGATTTTTCACAGGGTCTTTAACTGGACTGACATTGTACAGCTCAGACCTGCCTGCTAAAATTAAAATTACCATTAATACTGTGTGCTTTGAAAATACTACAAAAAACTTCGTTCTCCTTTGCACAAATGATGTTCCCATTTTTCAGAAAGCCAGGCAATACTTATCTGATCTGAGAGCTGGTATTTTCATCTTGTTCTCAGAAACTCACAGAGTCTCTTCCACAATGGCTCTGTTAGGTTTTTACAATTTCCAGAGCTGCTTACAAATGCCTTTTCATATTACACATGTAAAGCTCTTTATGGCATACTTGATATTTATATTAAAATCGTGTATTAAACCAGCAAACATATTGTTGTGACAAGATCTGTGCACCTCGAGTAATGTGCTTGTGCAGCAGTAATTTACCATCTGTTAAGCATTATATCATGGTGCCCTTATGTAAGATGCTCTCTATAGTGTGTCTGCAGCTGATAATCGCTTCGAGTATTTTAAAACGTGGTTTGAGGATGCCTGGTTTTAAAGGATGGACGATAATCCCTAATGTGGGAAACCTGTGTCACCTGCTGGCCAAAGTCCCTTTCTGCAGGTGAGCTGCCTCACCTCTGTCTGGGCAGCTGCCTCCAGCCCACCTGGGTGGAGGTGATGGAGGGTTTGGATCAGGGTGATGGGCTGAGGAGTGGGACAAGGCACGTTGGGATCGTCGTGTTGAGCAACCCCAACTGGTGTTAACGGACACCGGAGGCATTGCCCCGCAAACCCCATGGGGCAACATTCTCAAAAGTGACCAAGACCCAAATTTCAAAGGCATGGAAAGATGCAAATGGACCCTGGTATGATTTCCAGGAGCAGCTGAAACAATATTATTCAAGTGTAGTGTAATATTATCCAAACCCGAGATTATTCAGCCCTCCCACACATTCCAAAGCTAGGCAGGAAGGGGAGATGCCTCCACAGGGTGATGGATTCTGAGCAAAGCGGGACATGCAGGGGACGATGGATGCATGGATGGATGTATGGATGAGTAGGTTCAGAGGAGCTGAGATGAAGCCCAGCCCAACCCACACTGGTTTCAGCTCCTTGTGGGATCTGGCACCGAAGTGCCCCTGAGCAGCTGTAATCCAGCTGACCAGTGATCGGCTGTGATTACAGCTGTAGCAAGCCCACTTAATTGAAAATAGGCCAAAGTATGTTACTGCCCATAACGTTACCTAATCCTGCCATTAGAAAATCCAGCTACACTCCCTCAGCCTCACAGTAACGCTGCTAATGAGGTTGGAGCTGTTGGAAATTCTGCTTTGCTGGTGACCCACAGGAAGCCCACAGCGAGCTTTCCAGGCTCTCTGGCTCTCTGCCACATCATTGTGCTGAACAGTAAACTTTGCCGCATTTAATCCCTCTTTCTCAGAGCTTTCTGCCTCTCCCCTGGATGAAGAGTCACCAGGGCAGAAGGAAAGACAACAAACCTACAAATGCTACTGCCCTGTGATGCACCTGCCCCTTACAGAGCTTGGAGTGGGGCAGGGTGCAGATGAGAGCTGGCTCTGCAAATGGGGTACAGATGCTGCAACAAGTCCCAAGTGCTTCATTTTTCCCCCTTTCTACAGATACTGTGGACTATTTAATAAACTATTTGCAAACAAACTCAGCTCTGACAAACTTCTCTTGATTTTTTGCTCCGTTTCAGGGTTGGGTGTTTAATGTAGTCCCCTGGCTGGTTGCAATTCCAACAAGCTTGTTCAGTGGATTTCTGTCTGATCATTTAATCAGCCAAGGTAAGAGCCCTTCTGACTTTTCATCAGCTCTTATTTTATGGGATTTGGAGAGAGGATGTGGGTGGGAAGAGATGGGCCTGTTGGTAGGGAGAAGACCCAGCAAACAGACAATGTGAGGTTCTGGTACAACAGCAGAATAAATACTCCAGAGTCCAAATCCCATCCATGTGTTTGGGGCTCCCTTTGATCTCAGTCATAATATCCACATGGAGGTGAAATCTGGGCATCTGAAATCCACTTACCCTGTGGTCTCCTGGCTGGAGAACAAGGAGAACCTGGTGAGCTGTGCTGAACTCTAACTCTTCCTTCCTCTTTCAGGGTACAGAACCATCACCATTCGTAAGTTCATGCAGGTAAGAGAGCTGAAGCCACAGGAGAGACATCTGAGTTACCTTCTGAGCTCTGCTTACATCTGCTCATATGGAGCTGGGCTGGGGGTTATAGGTGGAAAGAGGGAAGGTTTTGGAGATTGATTAGTGGTCAGTGTGTGTGGGAAAGGAAATCCCGAGGAAAACCCTGGCTGAGGAACAGAGCGTGGACCTCTGTTAACAATGGACCAGTGGTAACACTGAGCACAGTGAGTGCTCTGAAGGGGTTTTCTTTCACAGGCAAAGGCCAACCTGTCCCAGTTGTCACACTATCACTGTGAATGACCCCTTAGATACTGAGGAAGTAGCAATACAAGGGTGAACAAAAATAGAAATGCTGGGTGAGGACACAGTGCATCCTTTGCTCTGCAGCATCACATCCGTCTGGACAGAGGTCTGACACAGAAGGGCAGGACACTGGGGAAAAAAAGGCTTGAGAAGCACCTGGTGCACATGAGCTTTTGCACTGGAAAAGGGAACAGTTTGTTCGTTGTAGGATTTGCTTTCTTCCTTACAGAAAATATGCTGTGGTGTTTAATTTTGCCTTTTTTCCAGGTCATTGGCTCTGGTGTGTCGAGTATTTTTGCGCTGTGTCTGGGCCAGACCTCCAGTTTTTGCAAAGCAATAGTGTTCGCCTCTGCCTCTGTTGGACTCCAGACCTTCAACCACAGGTAAGGAGAGCGATGGGGACAGGAGCTGTGGCTCTTTGCTTTCATCCCACACTTGGCATTTTGGGGTCTCGGACAAGGCTACCTCCATCCTGCCTGTCAGAGCAAGAACTGGCACTTGCCTGAGCATCATGTGATGGTCCCTGTGAAGCGGGTGGAGTTTAGTGCCTGCTGGGGTGGAAATGATCCAGGAAACCTCTAGTGTGGGAAAGGGCTTGGACCAGCCAGTATTCGAAAGATGAAGCAGGGGAATTGCGTTTTGGCCCTTTTAAATGCTTCAAGTTTAATTGTTTTCCTTCTTATACTCACCTGTACTGCTTCACTCTCAGCTTCTACTCCTTTCTTGTGCCATTTCTTGTTCAGGACCTTTCCTTGTGCTTCACAAATGAGTCTCTGTGTAAATGATGAAGAAACAGGCGTGTTCCATTCAAACAACCATTTTTTTCCCCCTCTCTGTTTCTCACCAGCGGCATTTCAGTAAACGTGCAGGACCTGGCCCCCTCATGTGCTGGCTTGCTGTTTGGTAAGGGTTCTGTGGGCTTTCCATGCTGGAGAGGTGGCATCTGTGGATGGGACATGGTCAGGGTTTGAGTAAGAGTGGCTCTGGGCAGTGTCTACTCCATGTGTGCAGCTTCAGCTTCCTTCTGCAATAAACCTGCCAGTGCTGGGGGCAGGTAAAATGGCACCAATGGGGCATTTGACTCCCACCCGGGGGTGGGATGATGCTGCAAGTCCGTGGTCTCTGTCAGTTGCCCAGAGAAGCTGTGGCTGCCCCATCCCTGGAAGTGTCCAAGGCCAGGTTGGATGGGGCTTGGAGCAACCTGGTCTCATGGAAGGTGTTCCTGCCCATGGCAGGGGGGTGCAATGAGATGATTTCTAAGGTCCCTCCCAACCCGAACCATTCTATGATTCTGAGATCAACAAGGCATTTTGCCAGATCTGTAGGCTGGGAGTTGGTGGGAGCTGGGATGAAGCTGCTCATATCCATGGGTTTGGAACACACAATTTCTTTCTTTTCCTTCCAGGGGTTGCAAATACAGGTGGAGCCCTCCTAGGTAAAGTACCTTCCTGCAGCTCATCCTTTCCCAGAGAGCCCTCTCCCTGCAGAGGGCAGGATCCAGCCCCAGAGACTTTGCATGTCTTTCTCTTCTCTTCTGTCACAGGTGTCATTTGTGTGTACCTGGCTGGTTACCTGATTGAAACGACTGGCTCCTGGATTTCTGTTTTCAACCTGGTGGCTGCTGTTAACAGCATTGGGCTCTGTGTATTCCTCCTGTTTGGAGAGGCCCAGAGGGTGGACACAGACTCTGCATACGTGGATCTCTAGAGATGAGCCCAGCAAGCAGCTGAAGGACAGGAGAGTGTCACGTCTGTGTTGCACAAGTGCCAAAGAACATTTTACTTTTTTTTTAAGGTGTTTTAACGGGAAAAAAATACACTGAAACCAAGTACATAGTGGGTCCGGATGGAGCCCGTGACAGAAGAGAAATTTAGAGTTCATTTTTTGCTCAGGGCGTAGCTGGTGGCCTGCAGAGCCATCCAGCTCAACATCTCCAGTGAGGATATGGTCTGTGCGACCAGTTTGTCCCAGTTTGTGTCCAGTGGACAAATATCCATGTGGCCAAAGGAGGTTACCTGACCTGTCTCCCAAGGCTGCTCTGGTTCCATGCTCTGCTGAGGGGGAGCTGCTTCTCTGTGCAGGAGCAGGTCCCCCCCTGCTCTGCTGTCCTCTGGGCTGCTGTGCCCCACGTGTCCTCTGAACTGCGTGACAGGGACTGTCCCAACGAATGTACCTCTGACCTTAACCCCCCTCCTGTGCCTTCGTTTTGCAGCCTGCTCGGCAGGTACCAGCCAGGTGCACAGGGTTTGTGAGATGAATTCCAGGCTTCCCTTCAGCAAGTGTCTGCAGTGGATCCAGGGGCTGTGTCGGTCCTGACGGGAGGCTGCAGAGCAGAGCACTCCAAGGCAAGCCTGTCTTTGCTCAAGGGCAGAGCTCAAGGTGGCCCTCCTCTCCCAGGTGGCTTTCCCCCAGCCCTGAGCCCAGGCAGACCAGCTCCACCATGAGAGCAGAGCTGATCTGCCACTCCCCGGGGTCAGGCTTAGCTGGGCTCACCTCATGGTGCAGGAACAGCCGAGGAATCCCCCAGGAGCTGTTTTGCCAGATGCTGTGAATGTATAGGAAGAACCAGTCACATTCTGTGCTGTAGATCTACACTCCCAAATGCGTTCTGCTGGATTAGATGTGTCCTCCACGTGCTCTCAAAGGGCCAAGGGAGACTTTCCAAAGAGCCTCACACGGGCAGGTTTTGTTCCTATGTTGAGCGTAAACCAAACTTCTGCACTGGGGATCCATAGGGATGTGGATCCCTGTGGTTCCCCCTGTCAGAGGAAAATACTTGGCTGTAGACACCTCTGAGCCTGAATGTCTTTAAGTTATTTATAAATATTTTAAAATGTAAGCACCAAATTCTCTATTTTATGTACTTGAGGCCTGATTCTGCATGCTGATTTTGAGTGGTCCTCCCACCAAATCCCACACTATTTCTCGAAGGGGAGTATCTACGAACCTCCAGTACTTGGTTATGTAGGATCAAGTTTAAATGTGGCATTTCATATTAAAGCAATTCATTGCTTTTTCTCCTGCCCCTTGCCTGAGGCTGAAAGGTTCTCTTTGATTTTTCCAGTGCTTACCAGAAAACTTTATCTCAGACTGGGGAGCAGATTTCCCAAGGGCTTCGCAGTGCAGGAAGGCTGTAGGTTCAGGTTTGTTGTCCGTAAAAAACCTCCAATTATCTCCTTCTTCACCTTTCATTTTGGCCAGATTTCTTCATGGAAGACCTGTTGGAGCCATGTTAAATTTCTGAATAGGTGGATTTGTATTGGAAATAGTGACAGCCTTTTGATTGCAGAGGCACTAATGGATATCATTAAGCCGAGCTGAGCCACTCACTGGGCATATTAAGAGATAAAGGTGCAACTGCTTGATGTCTTCTCAAGAAAATAAAAAATCAATGTGGCCTGATTGGGGACAGAGAGATAAGAAAGTATTTTTTTTCTCCTTCTGTGCTTTTTTTTCTCTGAAAGGCTGTTTGTTGCCGTAGGTACCGCCGGTATCTGGGCTGTTGCAGCGCTGCAGAGCCAGGACCAGGAAGGCTGGTGGGAAGTCTTAAAATCAGTGGGTGACACTCACAGCAAACGCAGGCAGGCTTGCCAAAGAGGCCCGAGGCTGTGCAGCCATCCCTGCCAGCTTGTCCTTTGTCTGGTCTGAGCAGATTGCTTGCATTGCCTTTTCTACAGTGACACAGAGGAAAAAAAAAAGTTTTTTTGGGTTTTTTGTTTTTTTTAGTGTCTTCCCTGGCTGTTCACTGTAGCAGGTCAGGAGCATGAGGAGTCAATCCTAGTTCTCTCTGCTGATTGCACCATTTCTTGTGAAAGAGTTGATGAGTCTGAATCACTGGCATTCGAACCAGGCGGCTTGGCCACCCCTTGGCTCTGCCAGCTGGGAAATTTGGAATTAAGATCTTCAAAGGAAAGTCAGTGTGGCTGTCTGTGCCTTCTCTGTAAATTCAGCTAACGCTCTGGTGGGCTGTCCTGTTTGTCTCTGTAACTGGCCAACAAGTTAAATATTTGACTTGAGCTTACCTTTCATTATCCTCATACCTCACTGGTGAAGTGCTGAAACCATTTTGCAGACCTGTACTGTTTTTTGTTTAAACCACCTTGCCAAAGCTTGTGGTCTGAGTTTTTGTTACAGAAGGACCTGAAAAAAAATAAAGGCAGTGAATCATTTTCACGCTGTGGTTTTCCTTTGACTGCAGAGGTGTTAATTTGTGTGACCAGTAAGGGACAGACAAGTATATTTGATGTGATTAACTCCTTAGGGGGGGGCTGTGCCCGGAGAGTATCTGGGCTGGCGGGTTCTCACAGCATCCTCATGTGTACTCGTACACAGCCAGCTACATCTTTTGGAAAAATGACTGAAAAGCTGCCTTCAGCAGAGCTGTGCTCAGTACAGCACCCGTGATCCAGTATCACCGGAGAGTAATAATACAAACGAAAAGATTCTTGGGTTAGGTGGGATACACCCCGCAGGCAGACCACCTTCCACACGGAGACTGCTAGGAAAAAAAAACATTGCCAGTTTTTTTTTTTTACATCCACGCTGATAGGTTCGAACAGATGCCAACAGAGGGAGCTGTGAGATTTGGGATGTGGCAGCTCCTGGCCGGCGAGAGCTGCCGCGCCTGGCCCTGGCACAGCTGGCACGGCTAGTGTGGGTGATGTGGGTGGTTTGGCTGGCACAGCTGGAGCGATGGGCACAGCTGGCAAAGCCTGGCCCTGCCGAGGAGCAGCCCTGGCTGGTGGCTCTCACCACCGGAGCTGCCCTGGGGAGTCCCAGGATCTGCTGTCCCAGCATTCGCTTTCACCCCTCCCATGACAATTGTACAGTTAGTGGTGGGGAGACATTTTAGAATGAGAAATAGTGACCAAAAGGAATTTTAACACCTCATCTGTAGGGTCACGTAACCAAGAGCGTATCTCTAAGTACTGCAGAGTCCTCAAACTTTCTTCTCAGTGTGCTCAGAAAAAAAAACAACAACATGAAACTTGGTGGTATGAAAACGATGCTGAAGGTGATTTAGGGTTTGGATGGAAGTTATCCTCAAACTTTTCCTGTCCTTTTGCTTCTCTTATAAAGGTATAAACAACCTCTGACATGCATAACTGAGCTATTTTGACCTTTTAGGTCCTTTATGTTAGTTAGAGCTTTATTTTTTCTGCCACGTTCCTTGAATTGTCTGTGTCACAGGTTGGACCTGAGCTTTCCAGCCTGCCTGGAGCAAGCAGGGTGCAAATGATATGGGAATCTGTGACTGGGCTTAAAGCCTGGGCAATGACAGGTACATTGTATTGCTGCTGGGGGTGGGTTTGTACTTAAATTGTTTGGGAAATATTCCATAGCTGGCTGGAGATCATTAGAAGGATACTGTTTTATTGCAGTTTGCATAACACTAAATCAATAAACACATTCAAGCAGATGGAAAGCAAAACACAGGAGAAAAATACCACTGTTTCGGGGAGAAGAGGAATAGCAAAGAGCACTTCTTGCTGCTAGTTTTGCCTGGAAAACACAAGCAGATGCTCTCACAGCAGAGACCTGATCTAACATCCACCTGGCAGCTCCCCAGGGCTGGGACATGCCCCAAAGACACCAGTTCTGCAAAGGGCACCCAGTCCTGTAACAAGCAAAATATCACCATTTATTGCAGCCGTGACCTACTGCGTGGCATGTAATGAGGAATTTTCCATTTCAAACTTTAATGCAATAATTAAGATGTCCATTAAGGGCTTTACAGTTTGGCTGCTTGTAATTAGAAAAGGGAGTGAGAGGGGGGCAATGGCAGGGAGTTGCAGCCCAGGGCATCAAGCTCCCGCCAGCAGCTCTGAGTGCTCTCCACTTTCTTCTTCCCTATTTGGTTTCTTTCTTCAAAATAATTTTCCTGGGTTTGTTTGTAACTGTCCTCAGAGCAGGTAGTCTGAAAAAACACATGAAAAACAGTCTTAGTTTCCACAAGCACAAGCTGGGTTTAAAAAAGAGGTTTTCCCCTCTGCCAAAATACTGATCCTCCTGCAGTGCAGTGTTTGGGGGTGTCTCTGAGCAGGGGGATCCCTGGGGTTCTGCAGGCTTCACCGTGGGCCAGCCTGCCCCATCCAATGGCCCTGCAGCAGCTCTGGGGACATGGGAGCCAGGACAGCCCAGCTCCATGGGCACAGAGTCATGGGAAAAGCCCAAAAGCACAGTATGACCATCAGCTGCGGGGATGGGGACAGGGGTTTTATGCTCCATTTGGTTTCCAGAGTGGTGTAGCTCCTGCTTACACAGTTCCTGGTGCAGAATTAAGGGTGAGGTAGGTTTTATTCCAATAATGAAATAAGAAGAAACCCCCATATATAAACCCACATCTTCCTAAGTGTCTCTGCTCCTGGGAGGCCAAAGTCCCATTATCCAGTAATTGGATTTGGCCTCTTAAAGCAGGACTGAAATACTGTAAAATTTTGTTCCCAAATCACCAGATTTTTGCGAAGGATTAACAAAAATTAATGATTTGACTGAGGAAGTAGCTGCCAGAAAAGCTTCAGCTGATCCCTTGAATCCCTTCCCAAATTGCTTTCCCCTGCTCTGTACAACTCCCAGTTTACTGGTGACTTGCTCTTTTTCCTCCAAACACAGCGCTGGGCACGGTCTCCTGCAAGTTTGGCATTCATTATTCTCTAATAAATTGTTTTTCATTTCGCCTCCAAAGGAAAAAAATTGCAATCCCACTTCCATGGAAGACAATGGAAAGGTACACGTGTAGCAATTACCAGGAGGATTTTACACAAAGAATTAGCAACCTACTCGTGCATGTCCTGCATTCTCATTAAAGGCACACTGTTTGTGGGTGACAGGGGATTTTCCTGTGCAGCCACTGAGGCTCGTTGCAGCTGTTAAATTCCTTTCATGTTGGGTTTTTTTGCCCCTACCAAGTTTCAGACAAACCCACTCATTTACAAACTCTCCTGTGTACCTTGTGAGTTACAGGTGAGGTGGCTGCTTTCGTGAGTCCCGTCCTCAGCCCTTCAGATGCCCAGAGCCCGGTGTGAACCCTGGCTGGTCACAGGAGCCTTCCTGTGTTTGGCCCTAATTTTGCCCCAAATGAAACAAGGGATGGCCTGTGCCCATAAACCTGGGGTCACAAATTTCCTGGTCACGGTCAGCTTGGTGTGGTTTCGCTGCTGTGACCAACCTGCTCCTCAGTGCCTGCAGATCTCTGCCTCCTCCAGCATCTCCTCTCCAGCTCCTCCATTCCCTGCTTCATCCCCATCCCAGTCCCTCTCCAAAAGCTCATTGAGCAGGTTTGGGGGAGCATTCAAGGCCCCCACATGTCCCCATGCTCATGGGAGGGAGGATGTGCTCTATTATTCTGCACTCCAGACACTGGTCCTTTAGCAAAATAAATCCCCTGAACAACAAATATTATCAGCAAAAGCATGAACAGATATCAGAGAGGAGGTCTTCAGATGAGTAATTTATCATGACCTCTTATTTCATTTTATTTCAGCCCATCTGGGGCACAACTGTGCTTTGCAAAGGTCTGGAGGCTGCAGTTCTCACTGCAGGAGCCACCTGGGCCAGCGGGAGCTTGGCGTAAACCTCCATCCTTGCGATCTCATTTTGCAGCAACCTCTAAGTAGGACACTCACTGCAACAAAGTGGTGACCCAAGAAATGTTTGCACAGCCCTGGGCTGTCCTTCCAAGAGAGCCAGTGCTAGTAGGAGATGGGCTGTTCTGCACCTGGACACAAGGTTGGAACCCAGGGACTACAATAACCCTTTCAGAGTGGTGCCTGTTCTCTGGGGATTTTGTGCCTTGGGACAGCTGGGAGTACAAAATTCAAATTTAGCTAATTTCTTACATAAATGATGCATATTGAGGGATTAAAACGATGGGGAAATTTTGATTCACCCCCAAATCAGACTTTTTTTCCTGGCTCAGAGTCTATGACGAGCTAAGTAAAAAGCTTCAGCCTTTATGTCACCAACTCTGGATGCAACTCTTCATCTTTTGAGCCCACTTAGACACCAAGTGATCTCTCTCAGCACCCTCAGATCATTCCAATATTTTCAGAAATGCACTGTGTAATTTTCCTGGCAGGTTTTGGAAATACTTCATATTAAATTGAGGTTGAAAAATGGGAACTGTTTGCGAGAGCTAAAAGATAAACATGCCCAGAAACAGCTGTATTTTAGAGGGTTTAGGAGGGAAAACACCCCCGAAATAGCATCATTAAGATGTATTACCCGTAGGTTTAAATGATACAGCTAAAGCTGTTCAGGAGGGAAACTGAACCATTCACTGCTGTTCCCAAACCAGATATGCTGTCACACAGGCGATTACATGCCAAATTTGCCGAGGTATTTCTGGCTGAGACCTGCCTCTGTGGGTGTCTGTGTGTTGCAGTTAAAGCACACATGGAGCAGACACACCAAAATCTGGCTTGTGAGTGGAACACCAAGGCAATGCAATTTGGAGTGTTACTGGTAGGTTTTGCGGAGCCAAAAATGAGAGCATGGGTAAGAAATGACATATTTTGGCATTGCTCAGGGCCCCGGTGTTTGCAGGTGAACCTCTGCCGCTGGGATGCCAGAATGTCTCACTGCTCTCAGCAAAGACACAGTTTTCTCTCTTTTCCTTAAACACAGTGCCAATTTTTTATCCTCTTCTGATGGTGCCTGTTCATCCTCTCCCTCCTCCTCCTCCTCCTCCTCCTTGGAGATTTCTGGATTAAAGAATAAAGCACTGAATTGATTTCCTGAACGTGCATTAGAGAGGATTATTCCAGGAGATTCATCCGTGTTTGGTGGATTAATATTTCCAGGGAAGGGCAGCTCCGATCTCAACCAATACTTCTCTCAACATACCCTGAAACATTTTTTTTCTTTTAAAGGCAAAAAGGAGCCTCATAAACATCAGGGGACAGACAGAAGTTCTCAGCACTGGTGTTTGAGCATCAGTGTCTTTTGTATCACCACCATTCCTCATATAGATATATGAAGGGTAATTTGTGTGAATTTTGCCTTTTCTCCATTCTGCTATTAATGAAGAATAAAACTAGACATATGCCAGGCAGACACAGAAGTCACTCCAGCACCAGGGAATCAGGGACAAGTCTCTGTGCAGCTTCATTTGCCACCAGCAGCACCCTCTGAGAGAGGGGCACAGCATCCAAACAAAATGGGGGCCTGTCCAATTAATTAATTTGGCTTCCATGCCCTGCACAAACACAGGAGATCAAGGGCCTATCACATTATAAAAGTGAAGCCTTTCTAGCAATTCATATCTCTGAATTATGCTTCAGAGGTAACAACTAAAGCAGAGCTAAAGCTCCCACCTTCCCTGTCTCTCTTGCACATGGAGGAGACACCGTGTATAATTGAGCAGAAGAGGCAAAACCTCTTCCCAGGAGAGGTGGGGGCGAGTCAGCTCTGAACCCTAATTGAGACCTTGGAGACCAGCCTTTAGAAGTCAACCAGCTGGACAAACAATGCTGAGGGCTCAGTGGTGCTCGGACAGATCAGCTGGGCTGCCCTTGCACTCGGCTTTAGCAGGGCTGGGTCTGGTGAGGGTCAAAAGGAAAGAAGAAAGGAATAAAAAAATCAGATGTTATCAGGGAGGGTAAAAGAAAGCAGTGAAGGAAAGGGTCTTCATTTTCATACTGCCCCCCAAACTGAGGAAGGAACTGAGTGTTGTAGTCACACTTTCCTGAGTCTGAAATTCTTGATTTCAAAAGCTGGTTGGATTTTTGCTTCCAGTCTCAGTCTAGGACCAGAGCAGGAAACCATGAAGTGTCAAAGGAAATCATCTACATGTCTTAAGCTTGGAGAAGGAAACAGGGCCACCACCTGGCTTGGTACAGGGGGGTAGGAGGAGCTGGCAGCAGCTGAAGGGTCAGCATAGAAGGAAGGATGGAGCTCCATTTGCATGAGATGGATACCAGCATTCAGAGCGGGAGGTGGGAATGGGGGATTTTGACTCCTGAAGAAGCACAGAGCTGGGCAGGAGGCTGGGACTGTGCTGTGGCTGAGAAGGTGGGCAGTGTGGGAAAGTCCCAGTGGTGAGTACATCTTATCCTTATCCCCCTGCTTTCATCAGGCTCCCAGGAATGATGTTTATCTACCCAGGGCCTCCAGGTGACACTATCCTTGGTAGATAATCCGGAGAGAGCAGAGCAAGAATTTGAAACAAACCACAAACACAACAAATAGATTTGCGTTTTCTTATAGCCACCAGGAAACTGGAAGAATAATTTTTCCAGCTGATGCTCAGCACTGGGCAGTAAGGACACTGCCCCGTGTGCCACTGCTCTATTTGGGACACTGAAATGCAGAAACATGATCTGACACAAAGAATAAGCACAAACCACATGATTTATTTATTAGTCCCATCACATGATGAGTGTTAGCTCATGCCTCAGCAGTACATTGCCAACAGGCAATGAGCATTATCTTGCTCGGCTTCAGACGGAAGCTTCAAGTTGAGACGTGGATTGAAACATCTTCTTGTGGCCCCTCTTGTTTTCTTCCTTTATCCTGCAGGAATCACAGGAATCTCTCTTCCCTGTCCCCATGGCAGAGGTATCCCACACCAAATCACCGTCTTTTTTTGCTTTCTGCAACGAATCATATGAGACTTCTCTGTATCTCTGAGTACCTAAACAACAGGGAGAGTTGGACAACATCTTCCTTTTCTCTCAACTTCTAGCTTTCTGTAAATAATGTTTTCTCTAGAAAAGATTCCTCCCCCTTCCCCAAGTTCTGCCTCAAAAGAACAGCTCTTAAAACAAAGCATTTGAGGTTCAATATGGATATACTCCACGGGAATTTCTCTTGGATTCGTTTTCCAAGTGTTTTGAATGGAAAAACTTCAACCAGATGGCGCCCGAGAGAGCACTGCACAGCTCCTCAGTTTTTGGGTCTGATATAACTTCTCAACTGCAAAATAGCTTTTTTTTCACACTGCTCCTTACAGCAGCCCCTACCAGCAGCCTCCGTGGAGATAGCTGTGTAATTAAAACCTGCACTTGGGAAGAGATTCCTTTAACCATGGAAGCGAAACACTTTGCTCCCCAGGTCCCAAATATTTGTACAGGGCCCCTCCCCACTCCCCACTGCAGTTTTAGTGTAGGAAAAGGAGAGAAAACAGGAGAGCAATGCCATACTCAGCCCTAGGAGAGAAAAGAGATGCCTGTGAGCACAAGTGCTCACCTGGGCTTGTCATAAATCCTCTCCCTGTGCAGCAGCACCACTTGCTTGATAAACGATGCTCCAGCCTGAAGTGTCAAAAGAAAAGAAAAAAACCCACTTTTCCCCCCCCCCCCCTCCTACTTCTCTCTAGTTATTTTTGACAAGCTGGAAGAGAAGAGGGGGAGAGGGAAAGGCTGATGCATGTTTGATATACACTTTTGACGGAGCTTTTACTTTATTATGTTTAATTGAAAAGTGTTAACGTCGTCCGACATGAATATTCAGCTGATGCCTTTTGGTGCTGTTCCAGGAGTTACGATCGCCTGTGATTCCACTACAGCTTCTCAGCACGGAGCCCTGTCAAAGCCAGAGTGACAGTGGGGAAGCTATTAATTGAAATAGCTTCATTAATTAGTAATTAACAGCAGGGTAATGACTATGTCACACATCGTATTTCAATGAATGCCCTTCATGTGTTATGGGGCTTTTAATTAAAGAATATGCATTTTAATTAAAGGCAAGTTTGGCCCTTTGGCCTCTGGAATACAAAAGATGTTTCTAACTTTCAAGACTGGGAGGAGGAAAGGTTAGTGTGGGGAAAACCAGGCTGAGCGCAAGTCGTTTCAAAGTTAAATTCCTGGCACTGCCCTGCCTGGAGCATGGGTCCTGGATCAAGGGTGGGCGAGAAGCAGCCACTGGGTTTGCAGGATCTGTGTGTAAGGCTGGGTCCAAGAAAACCCCATTTTAGCATCCAGGCTGTCACTAGAAGCTGTCCTGCACAGTGCTTGACCCAGCAGCTGCATTTGTGTCTGACTGAGGGAAAATGCAGGTATGGGGGATTTTGGAGCAGCTCGATCACAGTTCCCATCCTTGGGAAGAAAGTCCCTGTTACTCCTGAGACATGAACAGGAGTTGTAGAGGGTCATTTCCATGAACCAAACAGAATAAATTATGTTAGATTCTGGTTTTTGTGTGTTCCACTGATTAGGATTTCCTCCCTGGGACTGGATGGGCACAGTGTTGGTTTCTGTTGGCTCTAAGCACAGCTTTTTCTGGAATGATCCCATGCATATGCTGGGAAAGGCAATTGGGAGGTTTGAAATATATGGACTATACAATAAGGATCAGGGGAAAGTTTAGGAAAACAAATCCAAGGTGCCTGAGAGCTATTTACAGTCCCAAGGAAAACAAAACTTCAAACCCCACAAAACAATAAAACCTCAACCCAACCAGAATCACCCACCAACAGGGTAACTTTACATTTTGATCTAAAAAGCATTTATGTATTAAAACCAAGAAACTTCAAACTGGCCCCTTTCAAAAATAAACTCTACTCCCCTGACATCCCGATCTGAAAGACTGAAGAGAAGCTTCCCAAATGTGATGAGGATTAGATGAGTGAGACATTGCATTTCAAAGAGAAAGTGGCACATCAAAGGCAGCTCCAGCCTGATATTGAAGTCCCCACCCAGGAGGGCTCTTTCCTGGGGGATTGGACAAGGTGGAGGTGGTCTCTGCTGCTGGGAGCGCTTGAAGAGAAGGTGGGAAGGGCAAGCGACAGCCCCACATTTTCATGAAGGCACCTGGGGTCTGCATCAGGCCAACATAGTTTTTGGGAAGCGCATCTGCCTCTGCTGGCTAATGATGCTGGCTGGAAAGTCCCTGCTTTGCCCTGTGCTGCTGAAATGTCAACAGAGCAATAATGACTTTTACCTACATCAGAAATTAATTTAGTAGTGAACTAAGAGCATCTTCTGCCTCCCCAGCTGGTCATTTCCAGAAGGTCTTGAGTGAGGTATCCTTTACCTTGCCGTTACATTCCCAGCCTGTCCTGGGGATGGCCAGCCCCAATAGGATCAGGATCAGCACAGGCTGATCCCTCCGTCCGCCACGTGCTGCCGACGCTGCTTCCCGTGAGAAGACCAAACGTTGTCTCAATTTATGGGCTGCAGAAGAAATTGTGATAAAACTGAGTCATAAAAGCCAATAGTGTCACCAGGTGAAGATAATTTATACTGCTATTCATACTAAAATATGACCCTCTTCTTGCACCACAGCACTGAACTCCTCCAGCACCTCTTTAGCCTCATCAGAGTGGATGCAGAGGTCTGTGAGTCCCTGGTACCCAGCAACAGTAACTGAGCCCACCCTGGGTCTTGGCATGGACCAAACCCTTCCAGCCTCCCCGTGGATGTGAGAGCTGGAAACTGGGACACACACAGAGGCACCAAACTGAGCCTTGGTGTCTGTGGAGCAAAAAGAAGGAGATGAAGAGGAAATGCTGTTTGGAGCAGAGTGGACTGGGATGGTGAGATACCATCTGCCAAATCCCTTCTGCTGCTCTAAGGAAATCCATGGGGAAAACAAGCGGATGTCGAAAATCAGAGTTCAGCTTTGGAGGAGAAGCTGGGGGAGGGAAAACGTGTGAATCACTCAGGGTATCCAAGTATGGTAATTAATGTTAATAACATTAAATAATTTAAATGGACAAGCAATATTTTATATTACATTTCTTTGGCACTTTTACTGGTGTCATAGTGGGTTTGTCCTTGTGTCCTGGATTAGTAAAATTTCCTTCACTGTGAGGAAAAATAAGGGTGATTTTGGGGGTGGGGGTTTATTCCAAAGATCCTCTATTTTTTTCTGCTGTTTACCAAAGTAAAGTTCCAGGTATGAAATTCCTGTCTAGAAGAGAATGTGAATTGTACAGACAGAAATGATTTATTTCCTTGGCAACGGCAGGGAATTTGTGCAATTTTGGGAAGATAGACCATGTTTCTGCTCACCACTAAGGCTTCTGTGGGTACATTTTGCTGTTACACCTGTTCAGACGCTTAGAACAGCACATTTTAAGCTGTTTTCACCTTTAGGCCCTACATCTACTCAAGACCCCCCGGGTTTGGTTTCACAACCTATGCTGAAGTTCTGACCAATCTGGAAGGCAAGGTGCCATCATACTGTGTTTTCAAAAAAGCCTTTCTTTTTTACCAGGATTGCTGCTAAAATCCTGATGCTGTGCTCAGCTCTGTATAAAGATGGAGAACAGGTTTGCCTCCTGAATACGGCTGCTTGAGAATTCATATACGAATTTTTAGAAGGAAAAGGGCTCCCTATGTAAACAAACTGCAACTCTTTGCAACTCTGCCCCTGGAAAGTTCATCAAAGTCTAGTCAGAACCCTGTTGAGATGGCATGAAGACAGGGGGAAAGGGGTCTGGGACATCTTGGCCACAATTTTCCTTTTTATTTGCAGACACAGCGAGTCCAACCTGGACGCGGCACACCCTGTGCAGAATTTGGGTCTGACTGAAGGCAAGTGTGACTTGGGGCTGATGATCAGAGAAATCATAGGATGGTTTGGGGTGGAAAGGACCTTAAAGCTCTTCTAGTTTCAACCCCCTGCCATGGGCAGGGACACCTTCCACTAGCCCAGGTTGCTCCAAGCCCCATCCAACCTGGCCTTGGACACTTCCAAGGATGAGGCAGCCACAGATTTTCTGGGCAACCTGTGCCAGTGTCTCACCACCCTCACAGGGAACAATTTCTTCCTAATAGCTAATCTAAACCTATTCTCTGTTACTGTGAAATTCTTGGAGCAACCTGGTCTAGTTCTGTGATTCTCTGATTCTAAGAAAGACAGATGTCCCCTATTTACAGGTTTAAGTGAAATCCAAACAGCCCCACAACACCCTGAAAGCCCCTGTAAACGCCTGACCTTGCTCTGCCCTCCCTCTGCCTCACAGCTCCAGGAGGGACCCAACCCGGGCCTTTCTTCCTCTGCCTTTTTTTTTCATGCCTTGTTTGTTGTGTGCCACAAGTCGCCTCATCACTTTCAAATCAAACGCCTTCCTCCTTTCTGCTCCCAGAAATTAAAATGTGGCAAGGTCTTTTCTGTTTTTTTTTTGTTTTGTTTTGGTTTTGAACAGCAAGATTAAAAGTCTTTTGAAGAATAATGTTTTCGTAAGTTTTAGCTGACATTCAATTTTAATGACTTTTTAAACAAAGTAACTATTAACTGTGCATCGTTTTATAGTTTCCTGATGTCTGACAGGTGTTTTTGCCCATGTGGGAAACAGATGCTAATAACATTTTCCCTAATAGCTCATAAATAATAAGCATTTAGCATTTTCCTTTGTATACTGCTCTGTCAATAGCCAATTTACTTTTCAGAAGCCACAACGTTTTCCTGTCAATCAGTTTTAGCCTCAGGCACTTTTTGGTGATTAGAAACCCCTTAGAGAGCGAGAACTCCAAATTAGTTTTAAATAAAAAATAAGAATATTCATGCTGTTGAACATCTAAAGGTAAAAAAAAAAAAAAAATCTGGGTACATAAATATCACTGGTGGGGTATTAATACTTCATAGAACTGGAGTGACCAACTGCTCTCAGGAGGAATGCAGCAAAGACAAGCACATGACACAAAGAAAGTAATGTATGCTGGAGAAAAAGAACTTTTTATCAACAAAAAAAAGAAGTAATTTAGGGGTTTGCTGAAGAGCTTTACCTCTAGGAGAAGTATATCGCCTTCTCATTTGAAAAATAAGCAGCAAATCTAACACAGCACTTGGTGCCTACCACAGTGTCTCCACTCCTTTGATATGCCTCGGATCTTGCCATGACATTTTTTCTCTTTCCAGAAGTGAAAAGAGGTAAGGCTGAAATCTCTCCCTCCAAGAGAAGAGCAGATGCAGAACTGGGAAGTCCTCAGTGGACTTTGTCACATCAGCCCTTTGGGGGTTGTGGGACCTCGGGCAGAGTTGTGGTCACTGCTGGAGACAGGACACTCATATGGGTGGAGCTTGGCTTCAGCACAGTTTGGCCTTTTCTGCATAAATGAGCTGAAATTCTCGGATTTCACTGTTCATTAGCCCTACATCATCACACTGCATTGTAATCCACAGCTCTTCCGCCAAATGTATCTTCCCACCCGTTTTCCCAGAGAAAACATTCACCGGCCAGTACAAAAGCCAGATTCTGTTTCAAGGGAAAGTGGCCTCATTTATGTGAACATATTTGACCTGGAACTCTGCACACACAGACATACCTGCAGCTGCACTGAACACCATTAAGCCCCAGGGGGTCTTTGTTAGTCAAATGTAAACATGAATATCGCAGTGACATAAAACACAGGTACCACAGATATACAAGACAAAGGGTCAGACACTGTGTTGGTTCTTCTGGTTGATTTTTCTCCTTGAATGAAGGAAACTTTTGCCCTCCAATGAAGTGATTCCTCAATCCCCACCACAAAACATGACAGCAGTGACATGACCCACAGTGCTTTCCTCCGTCACGAGCAGCAGTGTCACACCAACTCCTTCTGAGGTGACAGCAACAAAATGGTTAAGGCCAGCATTAAATGACTATCCTTGGATTTAGCATCAGCACCGGGGTGAAGAAGCCTGGATTTCTCTAAGCAATTCTGGCTGCCTGGTTGCCCATGCAGAAGGCAAACATGCCTTATGTTTCAATTCACATGTGGTAACTTTCTAATGATAGGGGTGTTAATTGAGAGCAGAACAGCTCGAGCGAGAGAGTAACAATTAGCTGAGGCTCCTGCTTTTAAAAAACGTACCATGGCACATCGTTGCAGAGTAGGCTGGGAATCGCTTTTGCGTATCTAATTTTTAAAGCTCAGAGATGGCTGTTCTGGAAGCAAAAGGGCTTCTGGCACCAGACTGGGACCTTGCATCGGCACACCCTGCTCCGGAGGAGTTCCAGCTGACAGCCCTGGACATCACCGACCACAGGGAGCTGGTTCTGTTCAACACCTTCTCTTCCGTTCCCTGCTTGACAATGTCCCTCAAGAAACACTTGCCAGGAATAGCTGGGATGAAAGCAAGGTTGGTGGCTGGTACTGCTGGGATCACAGTTCCTTTTCATGGTCTGGGTGCTGATGGAGCATCTGCGAGAAGTTTGGAGACCCGCTCTCCAGATGGTGTTGGGTGGGAATTGTCACCGCTGAGTAGCTCAGTGTTAAGTGCAAAAGGTTTGTAAGAAACCTGAAAGACTCATGACACCTTTCTGTCTGTTATTTTTCATTCATTTACTCCTTGGTAACCATCTCCCACCCATTCCCACCAGTTCCAAACCCCTTGTCACTGCTGCTCAGGCTCCCGCATGGGAACAGTTCAAGCCAATCTCGTTGGCCAACCTCTACCTGAAGGGGAGGAGGAAGCTCTTAAAACCCACACACACCCCTAGGAGGACTTCCCTTGCACATGAAAGTGATGGAGAGGAATCAGAACAATCCCAATGAGCTCTTTCATTGTATTTAACCCCAATTCCTTACACCCCTGAACTAGCCAAGAGTAATGCCTGGTTCTGGTCTTGTACCTTCCCTTTTTTTTTGGCTCACTACACACCGAATGCTAAACTGCCCCGAACAACTACCTCGTTCATTTTTCCTCTCTGAGCAGTTGGGTTGAAACATATGCCATCAGACCTGATGTCCCCAGCTAAAACCCCTGTCACATCGCTAAATATTTTAGCAAATAAAAAATTTTTTAAACACGCGGCCAGATGTCCACATTGACATAGTGCTTAAGGCGTTTGACTGATAAAAAGCCAGGCCCCTTGGTAAGTGGGGATTTAAAAACATGTCCTGAGGCAAAGTGTGCGATATTAAAAACATCCTGGGCTCTTTTGTATGGAGATTTGCATACGTTGAGGTTTTAAAGAGAGTGTCCATCTGTCACTGAGCATTCTCCCAATACAACAAAGCATCGATAAATATTTTGAACCACAGTCACTTTTCAGCAGGCACCAGCAAGGAGGCAGAATGGTTTCAGCTGGGATATCCATCGCTTTGTGCAATAAAAGGAGCTGCAGTTTCACTTGGAAGCGGTGTTTAATATTTATGAGGATGACAGCCCAGTACAATTACAGAACTACAACCTGGCCCTTGGGTGATTCCATAAAAAGTATCAGCCAGCCAGAGGGAAAAAAAAAAAACAAACCTCAAGCTTTTGTTCTGGAAAGACTGGATGCAGTGATGTACCACGGTCGTGCTTCAGCGTCAGTGGCACCCGCTCGCAACACACATGGCAGCAGGGTGGCTCCAGCATCTGTTGGAGTGATGGAAAGACTCCTTCCAGCTTTAATGAGCCCTGGACCAGGCTGGATGCTGCTGAATTGTCACCAAAGTGGGTGAAATCCATCGTTCTCAGTGCCCGTGTTGGGAAGAGAGGGTCAAAAATTCACCTGGCTGGGGTCATGTCCAGATCCATCACATCAGCGCTGGGTTTGGCTCCTGGGATTTAAGACAATATTGGGTTTTAAAGCTCAGTCTGAGTTGCGAGAAAACACAGAGTGGCAGCAAGGATAGGGATCAGGATGTTCTCACTAAACCAGAAGGTCCAACACGTGGGAGGCATTTTACAGATGGAAAAAGCAAGCACACAGGCACTGCTTGGTGCTCTGAGGAGCTGCAGTCTCATCTTAGACAGGACAGAGGGAATGACACTCCAAATTCCACATTTTTATTTAGCTTTGCTTGTCTGGGTTGATATTTTTTTAAGGAGGTGCCATATTCCTCTTATTCTTCAACCATCTAAAAGATCTGAAGTGTCTAATTGAGACAAAACAAAGTCACAGAACAAAATACATTTGCAGCAACTATTTCAGTTAATTAGATAATTTTAGTTTAAGCACGTGTGTATCTCAACAGATTGACTATCTCAACAGATTTCCAGCCTGTTCTTCTTGTATTTTTTCCTCCTTTTAATCTGAATCCATTTCTGAGCCCTTCCTGCCTGACCACTAACATTTCTAAAGAGCCACACATAAAATAGGTGGAGTTTAATCATTTATTCCTCTGTTTTTCTTGCAGAGCTGGTTCTAATGGGGCAGGGTTGATGGTGGGAGCTGCCAGGTGGCAGATGGATTTTTTCATAGGTGCAGCACCATGGTCTTGCACAGTTTATGGTTGGGTGACTGCACATCCATCTTGGCTGACAGAGAAATCTCTACTAGTACATCTTTGTGGGTATTTCCCTAAGTCTTGTGTTTAAGCTGTTAAACATTGCAGGAAAGGAGAGATTCGAGAAAGCAAGAGGCAGACAATAATTAAAAACTGTCTCTTATTCACCTTCAGAATACACATATTTATTAGAAAGGCACTGATTTTCCCCCCCAGCAGACAATACGTATTTACTGCTGCTGGAAGGCAGCAATACTTTGTTTGCAAGCATGTGCTGCCAAAGGAAACTGACTTTCCTGTCTACAGTTGTAGGACAGTTTCTATCCAAACAAGGGACATTTGATAGGCTTTGGGACAAATCCTGCATGTTTTGATGGTTAAAGGGCTTCATCAATTGTGGCGGTGGTTGTGGTGTTAAATGCATGATTGCTTGGGTGAACAGGAGGATGTGACAGAGGGAAAATGGCTCTTGACCAGATTAATTCCAGGCAGAAGACAGGGGATTACATGGATAAGCATATCAGCTGAAGACATTCCAGTCCTTAGGCCAGAGTTTGGAGAAAGTGAAGGCTGACCTCCTTGATTAATCTGTGCTTGAAGTTTAAACTATAACAGATGCAAACTGGGAACTCAAAGCTCTATTGCAGCTCACGAGCTCTCTGTGTGCTCTGGTGCTGGTAGTAAGGCACGTCATCAGATGGCTTGTTCTGAAGCTGGTATTCCAATCTTTGCTTGTATTTTGGGCACTAATTTATATTAAAAGGCCATTCTCCAACTCAGGTGTAAGAGCTCAGCTGTCACCTAATAAAAAGGGCTTAGATATTTTCCTCGAGAACAAGGCCACGACGAAGCACACTTTGCATCCATCCCAGGGGTGTGGTACCTCACAGGGGCTGGCAGCATCCAAATCTTCCCTGGTGAAGCCTGGTTCCCAAGAATTTGAGAATTGGGCTGCAGGGAGGGATATTTCCACATCCCTCTCAAACCCCTCTGTTGAGCAAACGTCCACTTCCAAGCAGCCAGTGGTTCCTCCTCGCGTTAAGCAAATGAATTTTGGCAGGTCTGCCTCGACGGCTGCTGGAAATGGGGGCAAAAATTTTTAAATTTTAGGTTTGCCACATCAAGGACGTGCACAAGGGAGTGTTCATGCTGCCAGCACGGGCAAGAGCCAGGAAAACAAATGGTGAGTTTAAAGCCTTGGTGGACAGTCCCAGTCCCTTTGGCAGAGGGGATGGGGCTGTGTATTGGACCAGAGTACTGACTGCCAGAGCTGGCTTGGGCTCACCAGCCCTGTAGCCTGTGCAGCTGAAAAGGGGCTGAAAGACTTTCATTGATTATTTACCAACCTGTTGGTTGGCACATCCTGGATCCAGCACGGATTGCCTGGGGAACATGCACACCGTACTGGTGTCGGCCAGAGCTTCCTCTCGGTGAGCCAGCAGAGCCATGCCAAGCTGCCCTGTCCCTGACGCCTGCCAAATGGGTGTGGCACAGAAATTAAATGCCAAATCTTTTTCTTTTTATATAGCCAATTAAAGTCAATTAGACTAATGGTGTGAGCTGGGCACACCAGCACCGGGGTGAAGACAGAACAGTATTGTGTCCCTTCCACAAGCAGAGCTGAATTACTCTGTTTTCCCCACAGAATGATTCAAACTAAGGGAAGAGGCACTAGCCTGGGAGTAGCATTTCAGAGAGAAAAAAATCAGCCCTCACTACATCCATACCCCATCTCCTCAAAGCTTGCTTACTGCCAGCTCCCTAATTTATGTAAACTGGTCATGAGTGCTGAATTAAAACCTACAATTAGCAATCCAGGAGGGCACGGGCAGTAATTCAGACAGATGTGCCACTTAAAAATATTTACATAAAGCTTGCAGGATAACCAGCACTCCCAGAGGGAGCCGTCATGCAAGGCTCTGGCATGCCAGCACAGCCTGGCTGTGGAGCTGGCTTTGGGGGATGTCCCCCAGCAGAAATCCACTGCCCCCATCTGCAGAGCCCAACCACAGCTTAGATCTGCAAACAGCTGCAACCACAGCTACAGCTCTAGCAGTTCTACAACTCAGAAAGTGTAAAGACCTAAAGAAGTTATCAAGAGCCTGAATGTTTCCCGACCTTTTTCTCAGGAAGATGCTCTGGAGTCGGTATGATTTTGCTTGAAGCTGCTCAGAAAACCTCAGAACTGTCTTAACCAGCCAAGAATTCCTTACTACTTGCTGCACCATAAACATTGGCAAGTATCCTCCCTACACACAGGGATTAGGACTTTCTAAGCTGAAATTCCAGGAGGAAGTCCATGACATGGAGAGAAGCTTGACTCACTGGTGAGGGCAGGAGGACGGGATCTGATTTTTGGTGGCCATGCAAAGGGCTGGCAGCTGCCTCTCAGTTCACTTTATCACTTGTAAGGGCCAATTCAGCCTAGCATTTTCTTCTTGGAAAAGACTTCAGAGATTAATTTGCACTTTTGAAAACTTGGGATTAGGGACCAGAAAAGAAAGCCAAATTAGAAAGCTTTCACTGTGCCCTGGCTGAGAGCTTGGCTTCCACTTCTGTTTTAACCAGCTTGTGCCAGCAATGGGCTTTTGTTAGAAAGCGTGAGGCAGCTTGGGGAAAAAAATTAATTTGCAAATATTCCATTGCTGTTATGGTGTAAATTCAATCCTGCACACAGCCTTGTGGATGGATGTTGGGTTCCATTTGTGGACCTCTCCCCATGGTGCACCCCCTTTTTATCTCCCAGAGAAGAGATAAACTATCTCTGGAAAGCAGCACTTTCGATGTGTGAAGGTACTCTAATTTAGAGTTTTTATCTGCAATTTCAGAGGCAGGTAAAGGATTGCTTGGAAGGAATCGTGTAGGCGCTGTTGGGATGTCAGGAGAGGTCACAGGCTTTCTCAGGAGGGTTTAGGAGCCCTAAACAAACACATCTGCCCACGTGTTTTATAGCTGGTAAAAGCACTGGTAACAGTCAGTTATAAAACGGGGCCAGTTCACACAGATGGTGAAGAAAGTCATGCTGGTTTAAATCCACAGCAAAAACAATGACTAAATTGGCTCAGACATAGCCCTGGTAGAACCAAGAACGACTATTCACAGATGTCAATTTATGGAGATAAGCTTTTTTTTCCCTCCGTCACTGCCCTGGCTACTGATAATCACCATTTTCCACCCTTCTAGTTATAGTAGTTCACGTATAATGTAAAGAAAGTTCAGCCTGGAGAATGCAAATGAAAATTTGAAGTTATGTCTTTGATATTCTCTTGCTGCTCTCACAAGTACACAATATTCCCTAATCCCTTACTGGTAGCCAACACCTCCTCTGGCACTGACATGTACTTCAAAACGATTGCAAAAACCCATGAATTTTTCTCAAATATTTATGGGAACACCCAGAATGTTCACAGCAACAGATGAAAGACTGAAAACCAGATTCACTTGTTTATTAGGAAAATACAGGGGAAAAAAAGAAAAAAAAGAAAAGTGATTGTCTCATTTTGGTTTTTATTCTAAAAGCTCAAAACTTTCCAAATTTGAATATACTTCCATTTTGAAATGGGTATGATTTACATCAAGGTTGCTGTCTTGGTGGCTGGAATATTCCAGCAATGGGTTTGCTTTATTTCAGCATAATAGAAGTTGAAAAAAATACTGTTAGATGAGTTTTATTATTGCAGCTTTTATGTGGGACATGAAAGCGCACTCGTTTAATACAAAGTCATTACTGAAGTTAAAACCATTAAGTTAATTAATATGGACATTTATTACTACCGATAAAAGATAATATCAGGGGATTTATAGAAACAATATATCTGTATATTCTTCCTCCTAAAGTCTCCACGAAGACAGGACTTTCAGTGGGGCGGAATATATTGTAATGGCACCTGTTCCTGGGGCTTGCACTGAAGGTAGGTCAAGGGGAACACTTGCAGGAGAGTCATTAAGATAACCCCGGCCCCGAGAGCACCAGGGCTCACAAAATAAATCCTTCAACCTTGATAATTATGATACATTGAGGGAAGCAGAAAGTCCCCTGGTCCTGCCAAGCACTGAGCGGTAGAATAACCTATTTCTTTTATCAGGAGCAACCCCGCCACTACTCAGTGTGGGGACAGTGTCAGCTCCCGTCCTCAAACACAGAGATAACCCTGTCCTCAGTTTTTTAGCGAGAGAAAAGTCAGCAGACTCTCAGCTCTCATCCCTTTCACCTCCCCAGGTCTTCAGAGCTGAAAAACCTCGAGTTGTCCCTGACTGCTTCTGGTCATTTCCCTTGTACTGATGCCGGATAACAGTTGGGAGACGCGGTAATTTAATAAAGCTTTGCAAATGTAGACAACTGCAGAGTGTGATAGAGGGGCTGTATCAATCATGATAATGACAGACATTAGCAGAATGCCAAGTGTTTTGGTCTCAACAGATCTGTCACCGGTTTGCAGGCGGCAGTTGTACGTACAGGTCTGTGCATCGGCCGCTCTAATTCACTGCTGTCTGCAAAGCTGTCACTTGGAGAGGAGATTTATTGGGCTGATACATGTGATTTATGTCAGACGGCTTCAGCTTGGCTAACTTCTGTGCAACAATGGTAGTTAACAAGCAATTAAAATCTTTGGGCCATTGTGCTGGAAGCTACCGGATAGTTCCCCTGGAATCAGCATTCAGCATTATCTGCTCTTAAAAATCCTTATTTTGGAGGCTGGAACAAATTGCTCCCCTCGTCATAGAGAGTTTCTTCCGCTGCTTAAAATGGTGTGAATCTGTTCTTGGGGAGGGTATTTTCAATTCTGGTTTTCTCTGGGTCCACTAGATCTCTGGGTCCACTTGTTCCACAGTTGGGCTGTGGAAGTCTCTTGGTGATGAGAGAGATCTACCACCGTGTGTCTGCTCCTGCATGCACACAGTGCTGTGGCCATGGGCTGCAGCCGGCGGGGGCACCGGTGGATAGAATTATATCATGGAATCATAAGAATCACAGGATGGTTTAGGTCAGAAGGGACCTCAAAGCTCATCTAGTTAGAACCACCTGCCGTGGGTAGAAACAGCTTCCACTAGAATGACCCAAACAAGCATCACCTCACCTTGTGGCTGAGCCCAGGCAGTCTGTGCACACACGCTCACTGTGATCCCCCGCGCCAGAGAAGCTCCTCCAGGACCCCTCTCCCTGGCTGCTTCCCACTCCTCCAAGCTGCTGAGCTGGTGACTCTTGATGCCCACACACCCAAACTGCTGCTGCCAACTCACCCTGAGACCAGCCTGAAGAAAAACTGGTGCAATGACACCTGGATATAAAAATAAACATTCTGGACTAAAAAAAGAACTTAGGCCGATCATTTCGGGCAGCACCTCCTCACGCTGCACTTGTGCACCTGCCGCCGTCTTCCCAACACCAGCAGCTGCTCGTGAATGGGACCGACCCCTTCGGCCACCTCTGAACAGGGGCAGGGAGCCAAAGTCAAACTGCTTGGACTGGAGTGCATCCAGCCTCGCCGGTGAGCCCCTCTGTGTGCTCTCCTGCACCAAACTCTTTCAATCAGACAGTGCTTTGGTGCTAATTAGCCTCATTGCACACACTCACAGCGCTCTGCCCTGAGTGATGCAGCCGTAATTAGCAATGACAGGGATGGAGGTTTTTTGTCCTTCTCTTACAAGCACTAGTGGTGGTGAATACACACCTTGGTGGGCATTTTCCCCCACTGGGCCCTGCAGTTATTTCCCTCCAGTTCCTTTCTGTGGTCTTTGAGATGGTATTTCAGAGATCACACTTTTTTCCCTTTACAAAACGGGTATGGGAGGCTGCACCAGAGTTTTCTGTGTGTAGATGATGCACTCTAATATCTAGTACATGTGTAAGTCTCCTTTTCCCTTATTTTATGTACAAACTTCCATTCATACTAGAAATAATGCGTTTGTGTTTCTGCACTTTTCAGGCTGTTAAAATCACAGGGAAATTTTACAGATGAGTGACTGCCCAGCGCAGCCATCAGGAAACGCTGTGTCTCACTTCTTAACCAATAACCAGACCTCTGGTGCATTTTCCAACACTTTGTCCTGCAGGGACAGTGTTTATATGTGGCAGGTGAATACCTGATGCTTAGACCCTCCACAAAGCTTTTTCCTTCTGCAGTCACTCATGGTCTGCACGCAGAGAGCCTTGACCAAGGGAAGGGGCTTAGCTTAGATTTTTGACTTCAGCTCAGCTTTACTAGTATTCATCCAGGCTTTTCCTGTATTTACAGTTTTCCTGGTTGTTTTTCCCTCTCCCACCACTCCAGAGGTTGGATCCTTCCTGCCCCCCTGCCCAGCAAGTCAGGAAAACTGTGACACCTCTGCTAAAGAAGTGTCAAGAAAGGTTTATGACTTTTAGTACAAGGTGCATAGAGCAGATTTAATTCTCGCCCTTAAAATATTGACTGTTTTCCTCCTTATCAAGGCAATAGCTATACCCACCCTTCTGGCTCAACTCTTTTTTGCCATGGGGCTGAATTGTCCGATCGTTTATGCACAGGACCTGGGTGTGAAGATCCAGGTAAGCTCCGGATTGCAGTCAGGATCCTAACCCAGTCTGCAGCGCCGAGCTCTGCTGTCTCAGACACCAGCTTGGGAAGAGGGCACGCTTGCTGAAAGTAAAGCAAAACATGTATCTAAGGAACTATGCAAACCCTCTGGAAAAAACTTCTGCTGAGCAAAGGTGATCTGAGCTGACATTGAGAATTGTTTGATTTACAATAACAGGGAGATAATATTTTGCTAAACTTCCCTGTAATACAATGTGTGTCATTTTAAATTTCCCATTACACTGAGCAATCTAATAAATAAATGCCCTGGCTGCAATAAACATGAATCATTCAGTGTGGAGAAGCTCTCAGCAGCCCTGGAACACATATCTTCTTCCTAATGGTCTTTGGAAGTCACCGATTAATTTGACTTTGAGCGGAGTGTTTCTGGAGCAGAGGAGCTCGGCTGCTGCCAGGCAAGTGCTTGTAAGATGCTGGGTCAAACTCTGACGAGATTTAGTGACAAATCAGATTTACAAATTAGGGCTGTGCTGCTCTGTAAAGGATACAGCTCAAGCCTGGTGATTAGCAAGTTCGTGATCAAATAGAATTGACTACTGGGGTTTTTCAAGGGCTTTTTTTCAATGCTTGAAAACAAAAGCAGTTGTTTTTTACATGCTGCAGCAATGAAAGCCACCTTCTGAGAACAAGAAGTTCATGTAATTTGTCCCCTAATTTCTGCTGTTAATCTTTCACCAGATTATGTGCACGTGAAGGTATTTTAGCTATCTTCTGCCCTCATGCCAATATATGTTAGAATTTGGGATGGAATTTAATATGAGTAATGTTAGGAGAAACAGGTCAGGGTTTCAGATTAACACCAATAACCATAATGAGAACAGATGCTTATATCCATCTGGAATGTAGATTTAATATGTTAAATTCATAGCTCAGTCCATGAAATGCAATCATCAGATGTTTACTGGTCCCAATTTAATGAGCGATTTTGGATTAAACAGGGGCCAAACAACAGGCCACCAATCTATATTAAATCTCTGCAAAATGAAAATTGCAAAGATTTACTTAGGGTCATTACACAAGAAAATTTAATCACAACCTCATCCATAATGTCACATCGTCATCAGACTGATAATTGAAATGCCATGTGAGGGATTATGAATAACCCTCTGTTTATGAAGATAGCTTTCTGATTATCTCTATGTCCTGTGAGTAACATAAAATATGATTTGTATTAATGTACATGGGCCTTGCCTAAGAGAAACCCATTGGGGATCTGCAGAACAAAGTCTGATTTTTCTTTACCTTCGCTCCTTCTGACAGCAGATGTTGTTAAATAACATTATTGACACAATTTTAAAGCTGCACAGGAAGGTGAAGCCTTGCATACAGACTCACACTGTGTTTCGTGGCATTGCGGGAAGACAGAGCCTGCAACATCCCTGCAGCTGGGTGGTTCCTTATGAAGTATTCAGCACATGATTTTAGTAAGCAAACATTGATTTGTCTAGAATCAATATTAATTTTTCAGACTGTATGTTCTCCGGGGCAAGAAATGTATCTTCCAGTATTTACCAAGCACTTAGTACATTTGAGATGTTAATAAGAGCACACTTTTGATTTTGGCATGTTGCAAAAGACTAAACTCTGGGATATGTGACAATTACATAACTGTGCATTGTAATGGATTATAAAACAGCCTACAGAGAGCCAAATTTCTGATGGCACTTTTGTTTCAAAATTTCATCTGAATATTTCTAAAGGGCGTGCTGAGGGACTCTCTGCTTCAGCCTCGAAGCTGAATGCTCAGCTGAGATACTCCAGAAACCACAGGAGCGAGCAACAGGCTCTTCTTGTGAACCTGTGTATGTGCTGCCTACATGTGCTGCTGACACACCTGGGTTGTTACCACCCTTTGCTTCCAAACTTTCATCCCTGTGTGATCCAGCCAGTTGGGAGATGATGCTCTACCCTGTCACCGAACTCCTCCCTGTCCCTGGGCATGTCAGCTCCTCCCTGTGGGATGGCACTGTGACACCGATGTACCAGGGTGTCAGAAATGTCCCAACACACTGTCAGTGGAACAGTCAGTGCCCAGCAGAGAGATTGGGGTCTCTCACTCTCTGTCCCCACAGACAAGATCTTGATTTCAGTAACTAAATTAAGCTTTCCGCTGTCAATCCCAGGGCAAGAAAGAGGATGAACCGAGCAGCTCATCTCCAAAAACGTGGCTGCCTCCTCCTCAGAGTTGCCTGAACTCAGTTTGAACATGCCCCACATCCTGGGGATTCAGCTCCATTTGCAGCAAGATCAGAAGACAAGTGGGAATGTGCTTTTTCCCTGTCCAGGCTGCTTTCTGTAGCACCTCATTGTCAGTGCTGCAAAACTGTTCACATCCGATGTGTTTTAATTGCCCTGCATAGGAATTAATTAGTCCCTTTGCCAGAGAACAATTAGGCACCAAGCTCAGGAATAAGAAAAGTCAAAGAAGAATAAAACACTGAGTTTCCTGCCCGTCAGACAGAGGACAACAGTCCCCCACACAAGGATCTCACATCTGGGGTGCCCATGGTGGGGCATCCAGACAGCTGGGTCTTCCTGTCCCAAGCAAAACTTTGGATCAACTCTCCACATCACATTTATCCCAATTTTAACCATCTTTATCCTCATACATGCCCACATGGAGAGAGCTAAAGTTTCCAGTAGATCTCAACCCACATTGAGCTTAACAGGATCTAAAAAACTTCTGCATTTACTTCTTAGCCGGCCTGGGAATAAAATTCCCTGCCATAAATCATTTGTTTCCAAGCAAATCTGGGCTCTTCTTTGACTGCAGCAGGCATCAGGCAGCCAGAAGTGGAAGGAGGTAGACTTTTCACCAGCAATGAAGTGGGAGGTAGAAGAAAGCTGCAGACTTTGGAGGTGAAGGTTACACCCGGGAAAAGGCTGGCACTTCACACTGGACATGTAACCCTTGTCACGTCACCTAGAATGCTGAAAGATGAGCAATTCAGAAAATTTCTGCTACCAAAGGTGCATGACCCTGACTGTGCCCTGACTCAGGAGAGAGAGGCAGCTGTGGTGTTCGAGGTGGGTATCCAAAGGAGGCAAGTTGGATATGACTTCAGTGCTTCTCTAGGAGTGGTTAGGTGCTTGCTGCCCTCCATGGTAGGTGGGATTCCATCAGAGATCACTGACAGATGATGGCACACCGAGTGGCACATTTAATGGCACCCTGAAATGCCACTTCCCAGCTGTCCCCTGCTGCCACTGTGGAACAAGGTCCCTGCTTTCCCAAGCACATGTGACACGGGTGATATGTACACAACACGCCTGGGCTCCGCACACCATCTCCCCACACTCCCATACAAGATGGGCCAGCTGAGCCTGTCAGTGGACAGCTACAGTCACTTTCTTGGGATCTGCATGTTTAACAGGCTCAGCCAGCGTTACATGCCCCTGGCACCTCCTCTCCCACAGGCTGATCCATACCAGTGTCTCAGAGCATCGTTCCACTTGCAGGTGGTGGTTTGCTCCACTGACAGATGTCCCCCTGTGATATTTGAACTCTGAGGTTCTAATCCTGCAATTACTCATTAGGGAGATTGTGCCAACACGGCCAACCTGGGGAGAGATTGACAGCTTTGGTTAGTCCCTTCCTCTTTTCCAAACCCAGGATATCTCGCTGAGTTTCTGTAGGCATAAGGTGCTGGAGCGGGTTCAGCTTTGTGGTGATGACAGGACGCTGTCTGCTCCTCTTTCATTGAACAGTTGGGCTGAGTGTTACCTTCATATTACCGAGGGTAAAAAAATAATGAGTCATTATTAACGGCTGCTGGCACATGGGCAAAGCTCAGAGGTGTTGGGTGAGTGTCCAGTTACACAGTGTCCTGGCCACATGGACACGGACACGCTCCGGTGTGCGGGTCTCCCTGTAGCTATGGAAAAGGGGGATGTAAATGAAAATGCTGTGATGGGGACAAAGCTCTCCAGTGTGTAACGGGGCTGATACAGCAGAATGCTCTCCTGAATCCCATCCTGTAAAAGCCCTCATCTGAAGGTGACAGCAGCCACAGAATGGAGGTGTTAAAGAGAACTGACGCATCAGATAAACTCCAGCTGTCGCCTCCAGTCAGTGCCTCTTCTCTTTCCCCTGCCTGGGCCTCTTCTCTTGGCTAATAGCCCTAATGATTAAGATTGAAAACATTTTTTTCCTCTTCTGCTTTCAGCCTCACAGGTTGATCTTTGTTTTTCTTCCTTTTATTTTTTAAACAGTCATATTTCTCAAAGAAAAGGCAACTGACACCCAGGAAAAGCCAATGGTTTGCTGCTCAACCTGTTTTTCTCTAGTAGCTTATAAGAGACCTTTTGGATGCTTTTCTATATTCCCCAGTCAAACAGTGCTCCAGACCCTCTGCTCAGTACTTTGCTTTTTCTCTCCCAACCCTTGTTTAAAAGATCAGACTTGAAGTTTTTTTTTCTTGCTGCAAAAAGTCTTATAAGACAAATCAGAGGACCCCAACCCGACGTCTCTGAAGTCACACTTGGGTTACATAATCTGAAACAGATTATCTTTGCTTAGTTTTCTGATTGAAAGTTCTGTAAGGTAGCAGAGGGCGGTCTACAAACAACTGAGAACTACTACAGTGGCCAAAAATCAACTGAATTGGTAGGGTCTCTTTTTTTTTTTTAATTGTTTCATAAGGTGATTTTCTCACGGCTTAACCTTAGCCAGGGGAAAGGTGAGTCTGTTTGCAGAGAAAATCATCACAGAGTTAAAGGATGCTGCAGAAGCAGCAGCTGCCAGTTCAGGATCCAAATCCCGCTAAGTCAGATCTAAAACTGGTGTTAGTGGGGAATAAGGAGTGCTGTGTACCTCTTCTGAACTGAGAGGAAAAGATAAGTTTGAGATCCCTCCCAGGTACCCAGCTTTTTGCATGGCAGGTACCAAAAACCTTCCCGGCTCATGTGCCAGTAAGGACCTGTCTCCTCAGCCCTCGTAGCAGGGCATGGAAGTCATCCCTGCCTATATGCAACCCAGCTGTGATTCACTCTGCTAAAATTGATCCCTCTCTGTGTAGAACAATATTTAGGACTTTTTGGGGCATTGAATTTTGCTTCAATAAGCCCAAATGCATAAAGTTAAGTGTATGTGTATATACAAGATATCTATATATCTATGGATCTATATATCTATATATATATATAAAATCTTGAGGCACTGATCAATCCATCACTATACTTCAGGATGTTGTTTTGTTCAGAGAAATAAAAATCTTTTAAATTAATTTCTACTCTTGTCTCAGGAGCTCTGTGGAAAATTACCCATGACGAAGAATGTTGTATTCTGCCCAAGTAAAAAGGTTGATGACTTAATGTAAATAATCTACAGTATTTTGCTTTACATAGACCACCATCAGTTAGAAATATCATAAAGGAAATGGATCAATAGGAAAATGTTGTAGAACCGATCCCTCGATGTTGTTTTTTTCCAGTAGTGGCTATTTGCTTACTTGCATGAACAACACACAGAAAAGAGTTAAAAGTGGCACATTATCTTTCCAACGACATATTTAGCCAGTTATTCAGGCTATAATGAAGCTGTGTAATGAAGTCAATGTCCTTGAAAGTTCTTCATCAATTTTTTTCTCATCTGTCAGCATATCCACTTGCCGACACAATATTAATTAAACACAACATTTCCTGGAGTGTTGAAGTGAAGTCCCATCACTGATAATGAACAGGTTTAGGAGAGTCAGATCCCAACAAAATTACTTTTTAAACCAGCCTTATTAAGCAGAAAATTAGACCTAAATCACCCTACAACATCCTCATTAAAAGCCACTGATCCTTGGCTGCTTCTATGTTCTAACATCTTTAATTAGCAAACTGCTAGTCTATCTGCCATGATAAATGCTATTAATCTTACCTTTCACTTGCTTTCTCTTAACCTGTCGTTTGCCCACTTCAGGGAGACACACACTTCCACCAGGACTCATTTTATTGCATCTAATGTCCTTGTAGGGATGAAAAATGTGGCAGTCACGGGTTAAACGTAATGACTCTCCCCACTCTTGCTCCGTCACTGAATTTCAGGATTTGTGGATATCTTGGATGGCAGACTTGCTGTGTTTGAGGGTAAATTAAGAGTATTTTCCAGTAGATATGTATGGAATACTGTTGTCAAACCCTGACAGTAAATCACGGGGCAACTGTGGTTTGGTGCCCTCTCTGCTGCCCTGCTTTAACCATGGAAGAGTTATGGACATTAATTAAAAAACCTTCTGGGTGTCTGTGAAGGCTCCACCCAGGGAAAAGAATAGCTTTAAAAACACTATTATATTTCAGAGTTGTAGCTACTAAATCTACAGCCTTTGAGTAGCCTTTATAAAGCGTGACAACTTCACAGCCTCCTCAATATTTGTCCACAGAAGCTCCAGAAAATATTAGGACAAATAACACACCGCACCAGGCCGCTTCCACATGGCATTAATTGGATGGAAGTGTACCATGCAGTGCCATGCTATGCATTTCAGAAATGCACTGCTATTTACCATGTTCCCAGGTGCAAAATGCCACCTTGTATGTGCAGTGCTTTTTTTCCAGCTTATAACCACGGAATCGGGACTTTTCGATAGGTTCATCCCGGCTGATTTTTGCAGTGCGTCTGAGCATCATCTTCTTACAGCAAGTAACATCACCATGTTCAGCTCACAGCTCCTGGGCAACAGAGAAGTACAAATATGACCTCACTCAAAGATTTTCTGATAAATTCAGTTTGCCTGGAGGTCAGCCTCTTCTCCCAAGTAACAAGCGAAGAAGAAGAAGAAACAGCCTCAAGTTGTGCCAGGGGAGGTTTAGATTGGATATTGGAAAAAATTTCCTCACTGAAAGGGTTCTCCAGCACTGGAACAGGCTGCTCAGGGCAGTGGTGGAGTTCCCACCCTTGGAGGGATTTAAAAGACACATGGATGTGGCACATGGGGACGTGATTTAGTGGTGGGTTTGGCAGTGCTGGGTTAATGGCTCGACTTGATGATCTTGGAGGGCTTTTCCAACCTAAACTATTCTAGGATTCCATGACTCAATAGGTCTTTCCAATGGACCTCAGAGAGGGGGTCTGGCCTGGATTAACATTTCATGTCCTGAAAGCAGACACTGTCCACAACCTTTGGCTTTCAGACCCTCACTCTGAGATTTGTCAGCATAATTTACTCCATGTGCCCCTTTTCATTTCTCTCTTTCATTGTTATCATGCCGTATTATTTAGTGACCAGACATCCTTCCCACAGTTATAAACACTTTCCCTTGGCAGCTTTAATGAAAGCTGCTTTTAATTTCACATTGCCTTGGGTTATTCTGGCTGCTGATGGGCTGCTTCTTATTTGGGCCAGGTTATTCTATCAGCTAGGAAACAGCACCCTTTTAAGCTCTCATTTTAAGTCCTAATTCTAGCACTGGACTGTAAGGCAGGGGTTTCTCTCACTGTGTTCCTGTGCCTGAAAACCAGGCATCTATTCTGAGCTATCTGTGTAGCTTCTGCAGTCAATGTCAAGAGATAAGCATCCCCAGAAGGCGACTTGTCCACCTATTCTACAGTGACATGAATTACCCTTGGGAAGCTGTTATCTATTATTCCTCAGGATGGAGACAGCCCAGGCTTAATTAGTTGTCTGACTTTTAGATGTTGAGTTAGGAACAATAATCTGACTCCCAGTGCTTTTCTTTTTTTCCACTCTGGAGCAGATGAGTCATGATTCGTATGCAAGGATCGTAGTCGTGGAGCTGTGCTTTTCTAATGAAACCCTTCTCTCACCCCCAATATGTTTCCATTATCTTGCCATCAGGAAATAATTTTTCCCCCTGCACACGAAGACACATGACATGCTCATTTACCCACACACGTGCGAGACCAGATTAACTACTCCATAAATTAGTTAAAAGATTTTCACAGAGAAAATGAAGAGGAAAGACATGTAATTTCCACTTCTCAACTGCTGAATGAATTAAGACACTTTGTCTACACCATCCACGGCTATTTAGACAGCTACTAGAAATCAAAACTGCTGAATTGTGATGACCAGGTTTATGTGAACTGAGCTTCTCCCGTCCACCCCAAGTTATTAATGTTTTTATCTCAAAATTAATGGCCACTTTGGGTTTTTGTTTTTCATATTTTGGTTAAACTCCACCATACCTTGTCTTTAAATTTGGGGTATCCTGAATTTTAACAGCTGGACCGAATGAAACCCCAAACTCTGTGTAAAACCACATCTGAATGGAAATCGAGATCAGAATAAACTTTACTTCTAACTCAAAGAGAGCGTTTCAGGCCAGCAGCTGGAATAATGTGGTGAATGAATCATAGGTCAGTGCAGCAAACCAATTGAAAGTCATTAGAGAGTCATCAGAAGATTTGTGACGAAAAAATATCAGCCTTGGCCGTGATGGGAGTGGTTCTGGGGCATTCCTGTCCGAGCAGATACCCCTCACATCACTACCAGGATGAGCCACTTCGTACTGGCCAAGTCCCAACAAAACCCCAAACCTGCAGACCCTTGGAGGAGCTTCTAGATGGTTTTAGATTATAGTGAAGTGAAAAAGACGAGTGTTACTCCTATTGCAGGACCTGATGGGAATTATACCACTGTGCAAATGAGCAGAGACACACCTTTTCATCTGGGTTGAATAAAATATCTTTTTAATGCCTTAACCTGGTCACTTGGGCTGTCTCCTTTTAACCAGAGCATTCCTCATGTCAGTTCCACTAATGCCATTGGGTAGGTGAAAATAGTTCTTTCATTCCAGACAACTAAAACCAGCCATTAAGAGTGTTTCAGCCAGCAGAAATGTGTGTTATTTTTAGGTGTTACACAGGAAATCATGGGAAGGGACAGGGAATAGAAATGAAGTGCCAGAATTTGACTGCCCAAATAATGCTGATCACAAAAAGTGAATTTCATGAGGCTGGCACTTGTTTCATTTGAAAATGAGAATACTCTCTGAAGTTAGGAAAGTGATACTGGTGTGAAATTAGTGTCAGAAATGGACTAACTCCATGGCATGAAAACCAAAAGTTGGGTGTCAGACTGGGAGGGGAATTACAGGTGTGTAAGTCTAACTACCTCAGGCTGAGCGAGAGCACACTGGGGCTGGTTCAAAACCAGAGGCCAAGTAGGGATGTGACTATACAGATAAAAAAAATCCCTGTTAGAAGTGCCCATATTCCTTACAAAAAGAAGAACAGGAGTTGTTCAGCCAGTGATAGCACCTCCTCCTCCCACTGCGTATCAGTCCTACTTCCTTCCGGGGGTTACGAGCTTTGTGCAGGAAGGACTCTGAGGCAGGAGCCCGTGGCTCGAACAGTGACAGGGACGCAGAGAAAGCAGCAAAGGACAGCCCTGCGATGACACTTCATGTTACAGAACGGTGCTTTCACAGAGCCACGATCCTGGCTGGAGCCTCTGCCGCCTCCCCCATTGCAGGGCAGAAGTGAAGGGCAGGAGACAGGAGCTCAGAGAACCAGAAAGCTGCGTTTGGCAGCGAGGGCATGTTGCTGTAGCAAAGCATTTCATAAACTCTGGCCCAGATTCTCCCCTGTGACTTGACCGCGCACAGCACAAGACAAGGATTGGAGAACAAAGATGGCTTGAAGCCACCTTTATGCTCCTCCACTCCGGAGCAGCTGGGGACTGGCTGGTCCCCAGGGCAGGTTCAGGTAGCCTTAGGCTATTGTAGCAGCAGGAGACTTAGAAAATAGCCAAGATGTAGCTACACCTCCTTTTCCATTGGCTGTCACTGCTCCAGAAGGAACCAGGAGGGGACTCGGGTGACACCACTGCCACAATAGAGGCTCGATCTTTCCAGGGACCCCAAGCATGAGGAGAGAGAGAGAGAAAATGTCAGTGCAGATGCTGCTGGGGAGGCAGAGTAATGTGCATCTTATTTAAGAAAGCAGGAAGCTAAGATCATCTGAATTCAAATCCGGTGAGCCACTCCAGTCAGTGTGTGTCCATGGGCAAATGCCTTGATCTTTTCTGTGCCTCAGGGCAAGGCAACTGGAGAAGGAACTCAAAAGCAACAGAATTTCACTGAACTGATCAGATGCTGCTTCCAAATTTGATTTAACTCTAAAACTACAACAAAGTAAATATCTTCAGACATGCACACTCGACATGGTCAAGAATTAATTTCTTACGTATTTATATAGGGACCGGTTTGTTTGCAGGCTGGATCAGGGTCCGACTGAGGGTAGAAGCATTTAGAAGGGAGAGAATTTGCAAGGATGAGAACTTCAACAAGCAGTTGAAAGCAAAAAGAAAAGGAAAATCCCTTGCCTGACAAGGGATTTTGGTTTTGCATTTGATGAAATCAAATACAAGATGGTTCTCAAAGAGAGAGAAACATTTGAGAAGAGGTGCTTTTTGTGCGTTGCTTACCCCCCAAAAAAGGGTATTTGTGAACTGCCACAAACAAACACTGGAAAGAGGAGTCAAGTCAGAGAGGAATATGTTGTGCAATCTCCCAGTATCAAGATTATTCTATACAGTGCCACATCCAATTGCAAGAAGGACCGTTAGGAGTAACAGAGCTCCTGTAACTAAAGCGTTTTCTGTCCTCAAATCTTCCAGGAAACTGACTGAGGTGCAAGAGGGAAAAAGCCAAGGGCAGAAAACTTGTTAGAAATAAAATTGTATTTTCTTGGACATTGGAAAGAATGTAAAACTGAGCCAGAGGCCTCCAAGTCAGCAGCCATTTTAACATTTTGCAAGAGATTTTCATCTTTTTCCCCTACAGCCTCAGTTCTGCTGTAAACACTGAGTGCACCCACTATGGCTGTCAGCTGCAGAGTTTGCTTTACACTGAAGCTGCCAGGAGATAAAAAATACTTAATGTAATTCTCAAATGGAAGGCATAAGGATTTCTTCATGACATCTGCGTGAAGAGCGCAAGACATGAGATTTACTTTTAGCAAATCAATAAAAATCGGGTGGATGCATTTGGAAACCGGGAAAAGCAAAGATACGACGGTTCTCCGTCATTCTTGCCGCAAAGCTGCCGATGGCAGAACGGGAAAGCAACACCATGTCCTGTCCCAAAACATCACTTCTTTTTACTGAGGGTAAAATAAAATGATGAAAAATATTATTCATGGTTTTGTTAGCTTGAACAGGTCCAGGCAATTTTTCAGGAGGCCAGTGGTTTTCATGCAGTGACACTTCCTGTGCTGCAGTCGAGCGATGTTGTACAAAGTTTCATGAAAACATAAGAAAACCAGGCCAGTAAAGCCACCAAAAAATGATGGAAAAAAGACACATAGGGTAAATAAATTATAGAATCACCCATTCATGTATGCACACAGGTGCAATATGTGTGAAGACACTATAAATACGCATCAACATACGCATTTTACACCGATAAACACGCCCACACACAGAACCACATTTACCAGTATAACCCAATTTTGAAAGCTTTTTTTCCTTCGGTAATCAACTGGGTGCCCTTTGCTTGAAGGCAAATACAAGCACAATAAATCCCTTGCTGGTAGCACGGAAGAGGAAACATTACTCCAGACCACGGAAAAGTTCAGCACTGGTAAATTCTGATGAACACCATTACTGTGATTACTGTTCGGGCACAGATTTGCCCGCCTCATTGTCATTTCTTATACTGCATCAAGCAAAGGCTGGTGGGGACCTAGTACTGCTGTCGCCCAACTGAATGTGACCTTTTTTGGGTGACCGCGCTGCGGTGGGGGTTTTCCTCCTCCTCTGGGAAAGCGTGAATTAAAAAAAAAAAAAATAAGTGCAGACCAGAGGATGCAACGTAAGGTTTTATCAAGCACAGAAATTAAACAGATGAGCTCTTCGCTTTTAAATGTCAGCGTTGTAGCTTCCCTGTCATTTGCAGGAGGAGAGGGAAGGGGCTAAACATCCTGGGATGTGGCGAGTTTTAAAGCGCATAATGATGGCGATAAAAATCTATAATGTCAGTTGCCTTGTGGCAATCAACAACCATTTCACATTATGCTTTGCATCTTAAGGTTTGCGGCCAAAAAACAGATTTGCCTCCGTCTCATTAAAATAACGAATGCAGTCCGAATGGATCTGCAACGATTCACTGTACGTCACACTAAATCACGACGCTCTTTGGAGCCAACTGACTATGGCCTCATTACTTTAGACAAAAGTGGGCTTGGAGGAAAAACTGGGGTGATGTTTTTTTGCTCAGCCATGTTTTTCCCTTTGAAATACTTAAGGCAAAAGAGCAGATAGTGTGCTTTTCCCCCCGCCCCATCCATTGGTGGCTGAGGAAGGTTGGGTTATATTCATAGTATAATTCTGTATTGATACACATGAACAGAAACAACATAGTGTTAGCATGGGAAAAGATAAATTAAACAAATACAAATGGCATTAACAAAGCAGATTTTAATGCACATGAATCGCTGATGATACGAAAGACTTAAAAATTAAAATAAGCTGTTAAATAATTAAGTATATACATATATATTTTTACTGTTTCACTAGGGCAAGGAGTTCGAAAACCAGCTTGCTCTCCTTCTCCCTCATGTAAGACCTTAAGTACTTGTGGTCTGTCTTCTGCAAGTCTTTGTTCTACAAATTTCACTGCCTTAAATAGAGTAAAAAAAGAATCCCTTTATTCTCCCCCTGAAACACCTTGGCTAAATGTGTCTGTAAATTAGTTTATTTTAATGCTAACACTTAAGATTAATCTATTTGGCCTTAAAGAAGTATGAGGGCTGAGCTCAAAACTATTTAGTATTTCAGGAATAAACATTAACTCAAATTTTACTATTGTTAAGTGAAGGTAAGGCTATTTTAAAAAATGAACTGGATCATTTTAAATCTGTCTGTATTTATAAAGACAAATAGAAATAAAAATTTCAGGCAGTAGCTAAAAGATTTAATGTGAATTTTGGCTATGGAAAGATTATATAATAAAGTCCATGGTGAAAATCATACTTCAAAACACATGAATGAATGGCAAAGACTTCTAATATATTATTTGCTTTGATAATTGGTTCCATTTTCTCTTAAGCACATATACTTTACTGTAAAGAGAAAATGATTGATATTAAGCTATTTTTCCACACAAAAGAATTAGTTTTCCAAAAAACCCCATGCAGATGTATTTCAAATTTGATCATAAAATATGTTACATACCCATTAGGTATTTTTTATTTCAGGTAGAAGAAAAACCGTCTGAGAAACATTCATGGAATGACTGATTTAAATGTTACAAATCCCTGAATTTTTCATCTCCTTTTGAATGGAATGCCAAAGGGGATTAAAGACTAAAGACATATCACAAACAAATTTACATTATTAAAATTACTGTAATCAAGAGTCTTTTCTAGCCTTAATCAGGATTAGTGAAAACAACAAAAAAAAAAACAAAACCAACTTTTCCACTGTGCAATACTAACCAAAATTCTATCAAATGACGGATAACAAAATAAAAGCAGTTTTGAAAATTGAAAATATTGCATGGCGTGTTCTAATATTCTTTAGAAGCATTTTCACCTGTTCAGATCAGAGCAACGATTTCTCTGCTGATAACTCCCAGGGCAGGCAGCGAGCGCAGGTAAAATAAATCCCAGTAACGCTGCAGAGTCCGACCTCTTACTTTCAAGAGTCCACCCAAGTAACACACTGGAACACACACTACAGAATGCAACGTGGAATGCTTGGTTTTCCTCACCTAAACTTTGAGCTAAATAATTCCAGCTGTCACAAACTGGGCTGGAAACCTGCGGCGTGCGAGGACTCAACCTTGCGCCGCCACTCTCGCTGCTGAGCTGGCAACGAGCAGGTTCGGGCTGAAGAACCATGAAAAGCTTTCAAGTGAGGTCTTTATCCAGGGTGCCCCGTGCTTTACACGTGCTACGAGGCTTATACAGTAAAGGGATAAAGCTTGTACACGTTTTTCTGGGCCTTGGGAACCTCTCAAAAGGCAGCGTTATGTTGGGTTTAGAAGCCACCACTGTGCTCCGCAGCTTCAGGCCCCACCTCGCTGCCATCAGCATCACCAGGAACGCTGCCAATTAGTAAAACAGCACCAGGATTGGACCCTACCTTCACCTCACTCTCGTAAAAAGTGTCAACTGCTCTTTTGAAATGGAAATCGCAGAAATGGGTATGTAAAGAACAACATCAAAAAGTGATCTGGGAACAATGAGCAATCACTTCCTAAAGTCTCAAAAAAAGCTCAGCATGCAGCAATATTCAGATATTGTGGCAGCACCTCAGAAAATCAGCCAAACGGATCCAAGGACAAGGAAAGCTGCACCATTCTCACGGCTTCCTTCCAGGAGCTCCATCTGATTTAACTTTCTGCTGGTTATCTGAAGTAGACAGCTGCCTTCTGGGCCCTCCATCTTCAAACCTGTTGCTCCCCTGTATTTGGTTAAACAATTTTTTTTACCTTGGAGGCTCAAGACTGCTAATGTTAAATCTTGAGTGATGCAGTGCAAGCTGACAGCACTTTCCAATTCCTTATTAATAAGGTTATACATATGGGTTAAGAAAACCTTTGCTTTGGTTAGTGACCAGAACTACACAACTTAAAAAAAAGCAACAGACAGCAGAGCAGCATTTCCCCTTTGTGACACCTCATGCTGATCAGTCTTGAAGCTCAAAGAAAAACTAAGTGAGGTTAGAAAACAATATATTACATTTAATTAAAAGTTGGCACTACGTTCTCTTCAAATTATGAACATATCAGGATAATAAGCACATTAGAACACACGATCTGTATTTCAGTTCCATCTGAAAAAAGAAAAAAGAAGCAGGCATCATAACAAGAACATCTGAGCAGGAAAAAAAAAAAAAGATATCTTCAGCTTTTTTGGAGTCCTCCCTTCACAGTCTCTGAAACACCACATGGAAGCAGACACCAAAAACCTTACATATTACACAAAATAAGTTGATTTGTTTCTCGTATGCCAGAGAAGGGGAAAACCAGCTGACAAGTTACAGGGCGTCATCCTCAGGATAACCACGCACATCTGCAAGGTTAGCACCGATGCCTCACGCACAAACGCAATAGCTCCTTTATCCCCTCCCAGCAAAATCATCTTTTCAGTGGTATTAGGCATTCACTCGGAAGCAGTTTTAGCAGCAGCTCAGTGTAAATCACCTCGGAATAGATGCCTTCCTGTCACAGGAAATGCGAAGGGCTCGGCCTGGGCTTCACCTCTGTATGAGTTCAAATCCTGGAAGTCCATGGTGGAGAGAAGCAACTCACAGGACTGAACTTTCAGATTAACTGAGAAGTTAGTCAACTTCGTTTTAGCCTAATATTGCTGGTTGCAGGAAAAGTTATTGATTTTTTTCCTTTTGAATTAAAACCGCTGTACTTCAAGGTCAATTTTCATAATGATTTCCAAATCCCTCTAGCATTGCTTTGACAAATTCTACACTTGTTTCTAATACCTGGCCTTTTAACAGCACTCAGATACTCAAGCTTGCTGTTTTTCCTACGAATTTTTTTTTTTTTTTTAATGCAGGTTTTAATTTCTGTATTTGAAATTCCATATTTAGTCTCCTGAGATTGTTCGATTCCAAGTGGGTTCTTGAAGAACCTTCTGAATATTTCAAGGACTCTCAGAAGGTGGATTTTTTAGTATTCTGGGTAGGTATGGTAGGATGAGCAAGTTTTTACTGATGTAAATTAAAGGAAGAGATTTAAAACAATCACTGTACTAAACCCCATCATTCCAAAAATAGCTTGTCTCTAAGACTATAAAGACATTTTTAGGCTCTGAAATTAGTTAGCTGCTTTTTTTTTTGGCAATAATTATTGTACAAAGAAGCAATTATAAATTCCATTATTAGTGTTAAATCTTTAACCAAACCAAACTCAGATTAAATATTAAGCTGTTAAATACTTTATTCTCCAACAATTTTAGTTTTGGTGAAAAATGAACACTTAAATTAATCTCCAGTTAAATATTCTCAACTGCTCAGTCTTCTCTAATTTTAACCAGAAGCAACACACATCTACTTAAAAATCATTATTCTCTGTTTAGGTGACAGGGCTTTTTTTTTTTTTTTCCCAAAATGTTATCTAGCAACAACTCAGCCTGCAAAATTTCAAATGACCTTTGCTGATCTGCAGTTTCCAGTCATTTTTGCTTCAGTAGTGGTTTTGGTCGGCTTTCGCTTCATCTGACGCCTTTTAAGAGTACGTTCGAAATTTTGTTTTATGGAAAAAGGTACAGGAGGTAAACTGTTCTGTAAAACTATTCTGTAATTAAAAGAGAAAAAAGAGGAAGAAGTGAAGATATAAAAATGGAAACGAGCAGGAACCAGTTTTAAACATATGTCTTTATGAATGAGGCTTAATCACACACTTCGTTCTCCAAACACAAAAAGTCTTTTGGAAATGTATTAATTAAAATTAAGTGCCATGGACAAGCAGCTTTAGAGGGATGGCAGTCCTTTTCAAATTAGCATAACACTAGCGACAGGCATGGAAATTGGTTTAATAACCCTAAATAGTTACACCCCACTCCTAACACAAATGGCCACGGACAGCTCGAGCCCCTGAGGCTGCGACTGTACCAGTTTACGTGGTTGCTCTGACATTGGGTGGGTATTCCCACCCGAACAGAAAGCACTGAATGCACCTCAATTATTATTATTATAATATAAAGACTAGTGAAGCATACAAGGCACCAAAGCGTTGAATAGCATCAACTAGAAAACCAAAGTAAAACCAACACGAACAACACCAAAAACTCAGCCAGCAAGAGACTCACTTTGTAACTTGTACGGATACAGTCAGTATTGGCAAGAGATTATTAGCTTAGTACAATATGAAATGGCCCAAACCCCACAAGTAGGTTTAGGGTCAAGCTGTAGATTTAACAGAAAACCAAGCCAAAGGGAGAAGAAGCGTCTTTAAGAGATTTCCTTCCCTGCCATGTTTTCCATGGGTGTCCTCAGAGCTGAGCTCACTGCTACGGTAACCCCGGTTAAACACCACTTTCGGCATCCCCCAGCAAGTGTCAAAATGCACAAGCAAAATCCCTACCTACTTAGCTCTAAATGTCAGACATCAGCAATAATTTTTTTGTGTGCTCACAATTCATGAGAAACTGGAGAAAAAACCCAAACCCCTGATGATAAAGAGCTGAATATCCACAAGCCTTTTCCAAATATTCTGATGATTCCCCTCACTTCACATAGCTGCTCCTGCTGCATCCACCTCCACTTTACCTGACTTTAGTAGGAGTTTTGCTTTGACTGCCAGCTGGTTTTAGAGACATGTAGGACAGAGAAAGTGGTTATTCGTGTCTTTTATTTATTATAAATACATATAAATATGTTAAGTGACCTTTTGCTTTGTTTATCATGAGCAATGACTTTGGAAAAATCATCTGGAAAACTTAACCAAGCTGAGAAACAGGCAAACAGCAAGCATTAGCATACAATCACAGGTTCCTCTCAGTCCAAGAACGGGTTAATTTTTTAAGTTAAAAAAAAAAAATTATTCTTACTTCGAAGCATCAATAGTTTTATCAAGAGCACTGAACTTCCCCCCCTCCCACGCGCTGACCAAATGATTTTCAGTTGGATTTGCAGGTGCAGTCCAACCCCAGCTGGCTACATAGGACCCCCACCCACTCAGGAATCTGAAACATTGCATAGTTTGCACCTGGATTTTGCTTCCCCGCCCTCCTTTTGATGTATTTTTAACACAGGTTGATCGTGCCAAAACAGACTCACTGAGGTTTCCATTTCCAGATCTCTGTCCCTCTCTGTTTTTCTATAGTTTTGTTTCAAAACTGCTCAGAAACTTTGTAGCTCAGAGTGAGTGGAAAAAGCAACATTACGCTCACAGTCCACTGACAGGCTGGGAAGGAAATAACTCTACAGATGAAGTTGCATGTTCGGGGTAACTAAACAAAGTAGAAAGTGGGTGTTTTGGGAGTCCATGTGAACTGCCAAATATTTCCAAATGGGGAGAGGGGTATTTAAGAGAAGCAAACAAAAAGAAAACCCAGACTTAACTGATGGAAGGAAGCCAAGGATGATGGCAGTAGAAAGAAAAGTGCACAGAACTGAAAAAAAAAAAAAAAAAAGGAAAGAAAAAAAGAACAAAATAAAGAAAAAGCCCGAAGAAGGCAGAAGTCAAGGCTTGTCGTTACAGTGTTTGCAAAGGGCGGAGGCGGCTCCTGTGAAGGCAGTGCATTTCTCGGGGCAGCCGGGCACGGCCGCGCCGCCGAAGGGGTAGACGGGCGACTGTCCGAAGGGGTTGAGGGTGGCGGGCAGCGGGGCGCTCAGCGCCTGGCCCTGGTTCAGGTAGGCCACCAGCCGCCGCATCTCCTCCAGGGCCTGCGCCTGCATGAGGATGTAGTTCTTGGCCAGGAGCAGCGTGGCGATTTTGGAGAGTTTCCGCACCGAGGGGCTGTGCGCGTAGGGGATGACGGAGCGCAGCCCGTCCAGGGCGTCGTTCAGGTCGTGCATCCGCCGCCGCTCCCGCGCGTTGATGCTGAGCCGCAGCGAGCGCTGCTCCTTGGGCTTCTTACCCAGGGCTCCCCCCTTCAGCTTCCCCTCTCGCTCGAAGCCCGTGCCGCCCTTCACCCCCGGCTCGAAGCCGTCCTCCTCGTCGCCGCTCTGCTCGCCGCTGCTCTCCGCCGACTTGCCCAGCGTCCCGGGATGGAAGTCCGCCCCGCCGCCCCCCGGGTACGCGCCCCGCGGGCCCTCGGCGCCGCCGCGCACCGCCCCGTAGGCGAAAGCCGAGGGGCCGTAGCCCGGGGCCAGCGCCAGGTACGCCTCGCTGCCCAGCGACTTGAGCTCGGCCATCGCCGGGGAACCGCGCTCCGCTGCCTGGGCGCTGAGCAGGAGGAAGAAGAGGAGGAGGCGGCCCCGCCGCTCCGCTCGGCGCTGCGCCCGGGCTGGGGGCGGGCAGTGAGCGCGGAACGGCCCCGCCGCACTTATATCG
>VZRE01010452.1:436920-456974 GCA_013396775.1 Cephalopterus ornatus | reverse complement strand
TCCCCTTCCCCTTCCCCTTCCCCTGGATGCTGGCAGCACCAGGGGCACGCACAGTGTTGGCAGCTGTGGGCACGCCTTGTGGTCTGGTCATCGTGGTTTAGGTGGGATGACAGAAGAGGCACCTGTTGTGCAGGGAGATTTCCAAGGCAAAGGTCCTGTCTCTTCCCATTTTCTTCGGAGGCTCACATTGTTCCTCCCTTCTATGTGCCAGGAAAAGGTTTGATCTGTGATGGTCCGGTCCAGCCCAGCTCTGGAGGGACTCTCTGCCCAGCTGTGGGTACCAGTAACTGAGTGGGACATTTGGATAGGAAACCACACCAGGGCCTGAAGGGTGTGAGGAATCATCACTGTGACTGGTGGTGTCTGCTCCACAGAGGAACCTCAAGGATCTTCTGAGGCAGCCACTGGCAAAGGTGAGAGCTGCATGGAGAGGGATAATCAGGCTGCTTTGTCCCATATTCCTGGACTGAGATGACAACAAGGGCCTAATCTTTAATTACAACAGAAAGAGGTCCCAGTTTCTTTTTTTTCCCCTACACTTTGCAGACTGCTTCATGTTACTGAGATATGTTTTGCAGATAGTACAAGGGCATTCCAGGCTTTCTACAAGCATGACGTATGTCTGGTCCAGGCCCCTCAACTGTCTGTTCAGAAAGGATGGGATGAATCCTTTGTAGTGACACACGGATGCAAGAAGGTGGATATGGCCTACAGGCAGATGCAACCAGTTGATGCAGATGCACCTGGTAGGTTATTTGCTGTAGTAAATAGCTTGGGTGTTACAGTGACAGGAGGCTTTTTCCAGAATGTGTTCTGTTTTTCTCAGGCCCTCTATGAGCGTGGTTATCTTGTCCTCTTCCCATCACCTCCCTCTGTGCCGTGCGCTAACGTGAAATGACGAGCTTGTCTCTCTTCCTTCTTCACATCAGAGCCAAGAGCTCCGAGATGTGCAGTGACATATTCACCCTCTGTGCTTGCCGAGCTGCTGCCTGGAATGAGGCTGTTCCCCTGCTCTGTGAGTGTACATCTGGAAGGTTGTGTTCCTGTAGCTCTGCCCGAGCCTGGCATCAGAGTGTGCACAACATTTGCCCATCATACTTTTCACTGATCTTCTCTTATCTCACCTCCAGTGTTTGAATGTTACAATATGGCCATGTCTCTCTTTTGCTCCCCTTATCGGGCTTATCCGACCATGAAGACCAATTACTGGTTTTAGTCACTTAATTGTTTTATGACAATTGAAGCACTTAACTACTCCTGGGACAGATCACTCTATATATTCATGGTGACACTCTATATATTCCTTGTGACTTTCAAATACAGGTGAGCACAGCATGACTTCTTCTCATCTCTGGAGTCACTCCCACACTCCAAGTAATAACAGATAAATGAAGGGAAGTACCAGAATATTATCACTGCCATAAATCATTCCCATGAGAAAGATAGAGAGGAACTGTTAAAAGCAGGATTGTCCCCTGCTAGAAATGATTTACTCCTTTTGTAATATGTTAAGATCTCGCAGTGAGAAGGACTAGCAGTATTCCAAACTTTCAGGAATCCTGGTTGTTGTCAGGACATCCTGCAAGTATTGCCAGCTTTCTAAGAATGTCATGTGCGTGTAAGTGGGTTGAAAATTAGAAGTAAACACTTTTCACACAGGCTCTCTTGTGGTTTATCAAATAGATGAGTTCTTCAATGGTTATTTCAACACTGAAGGGCAGCTTGGGAGGTATATCAGCAACAGGAGAACAGAGCAGAAGGATTTGCTGCTTTATTTGTAATTCCAAAATGCACATCTGAGAAATCATTTGGAGCCTGAATGAATCTTAAATTAAGTCAGGTTTAATGTGCTACCAAAAAATGCACATGGAAGACTTTGCTTTGGACTTCATCCTTTCATTTCAGCTGTGAACAGGCATCTTTGAAAATATTCAACCTGGTTTCTCACTGAAAACTGAGAAACAGGAATTTAGACTTTGATGTGTTGGACTAGAACAAAAAAAAAGGAACACAAAAAATAGCAGAAGGGAGTGACTCATGTGGAAGAACATGGCAGAATATAAAATCTCTTCCAAGTGCTTTGGGGAAAAATGGACATATGCAGTAGGAAATAAATTTATCACATGTTGTAGAGTATCTGCCAGCTTTAAAGTGGAATTTATTTCTTCCAGTGTTTTACATGTTCAAAACTTGTTGTGAGCATTAACAATTAATAGCAGACTATCATCACTGCAATTATAATAGTTATTGTCACTGTAAGATCCTCGAGGCAGGATCCATACCTTGATTAAGACTCTTTCATGCCACAAACATTTTACAAATAATAATTTGATCACTGCATTCCCTACATCTGGCTCCATACATTCAAGGGGTTTCTGGTAGCTTGACGAGGGAAAATTGTCTGCAAAGGAAATCACTTGCTGAGCCACGTCCAGGGAGCAAAGCACAAGTAGCACAGCCTGGCAAGGCCAAGCTGCCCAGCGTTTGCTGCAGGGGCTGTTTCAGGGCTACAGCTCCCCGTTTCAGCTCCAGCTTGGAGAATGCACTCATCCTTCCACAGGAAAAAAAGTGAATTTGGAGGTGGTAGCACCTGTTACTGCAGCAAGAGCTTGACTACAATTTATTTGAGTTTTGATTCAAGGAGAGGGAGAAAATAATTGAAATAATGACATATTTTCTTCAATTTCAGCTGTAGTTCTAAAGCTATGCACCTGAACCAAACCAGGCATCTCCCAATGTCAGTGCCCACTGCCTGAATGTCCAGAGGGCTGGAAAGAGACAGGATGAAGCTACAAAGCAAAAACCTTTCTCAGATCTACATGTTATTTATCACATGTAGTAAAAGATCTCAGGGTTTGGGGTGGACACGTTATTGAAATGCATAAGACAAATAGTTGCAAAGACTTTCATGTTCATTTAAAACCTTCAGTTCATTTCCTGGATAACAGCATTTTTGACCGAGGGACCAACTGGGTTGGTTCCATCAGAAAAGAGGAGGGGGCAACCGAGAGAAACACATCTGCATCCCTATCAGCCACATTTGGATACTAAAAGTAGAACCAAACAAAACCTCTTGAAACAGAACAGGAGGAAGGAGGTTTAGGAGAGACCAATACGCTCTGGTCGTGTGGTTTGTGTTCGGAAGAGGGTGTCTGTCCTTCTCCCCGCGGTCGGTGCGGGTTCGTTCGGACGGGGTCCGTGTCCTCCCCGGGGCCGTGCTGGCGGTCCCGTGCTGACATCTAGCGACCACCGGAGGGGAGCGGGCACCCACCGCCCCCCGGCACCCACCCGCCTCCTCGGCATCGGGGCAGGGGTGGGCAAAGCGCTACAAATTCAGAAGTAACCCACCAGGCTGACGGGCGCAGTAAGACCCCGTGAGCGCTTGCGGGTCTCAGGTTGCAATCCCACACCCGTGCTTTGGGTGCCTGCCCCGTAAATACAGCCCTCTCACTGCTGCGAGCTCAGCAGGCTTTGGATCGTTTTACTCAGGCAAATACAAGGAGAGTAGAAAGTGGAGAGGTGCTAAAGTATCAAAATGAGTGAATGGATCATGTTTCGCTGAGTAAAAATGATGGTGGGATGAGCAGAGTTACCCTACTGGAAGTTCACTGGAACTGCTGGAAGTGACAAGTCAATACTTCTTCCCTTAGGTGTAATAGTGGAAAATTAGGAAGAAAAACCAGATAGAAAAAACCCCACAAGTTGTGGCAATGCTGTGCTGGTTCTGGCTATTTGGAAACGGTCTGTAGGCAGAAGCAGAAACTCGAGGCAGGGAAAGCAGGCAGAGCTCAGTCTGGCAGGTGTGTGGCTAAACACCCACGTCTGGACTAGCCGGAGGTCATGGCTGTCACCTGGAAGCATGACAGGAGTGCAAGAAGAACTGGAGCTGCTGAAGTGTTAGTACTAACTGCTGATTTCTTGTCCATCACTTGTCTATCACGCAGCTGAGAATTTCCTCCCAAAAATCCCTCAGTGATGCAGGAACAAACCATTTTTTATGTTTCCTATGTCTAAGGCACAGGACTCTGGATATAAGACTTCTGTCCTCTGTCCTGCCTGAAGCTCACTCGGGTCCTAACAAGGAGTTTGATTCTGATTACAAAACCTGCCTGAGAGGTTAGGTGGGTGTGTAGAGTCTGTGCTTATGATCCTCCTATACTATCATGTATTGATGGTAATATAAAAGGCAGTAAAAGCTTCTGTAACTGCCTGATTCTGCCACAGCTCCTACAGCTTTTAAGAGCAGCCTGAAGACTTTCAGTACAGCAGAATGGTCAATATTGGGTTGTTCTTCAGACAAGTGGTGACGAAGAAAAGCCTGCACCAGCAGTTGTCCACTCACAGACCTAGGAGTGCACTTCATGAAGGAGACTTCCAAAAGGGAAGGAGAAGATCTTCCTGCAACTTTGAAGGTTATTTTGAAGCAGCTTGTTCAAAGTAAGAGTTTGTTTAACAAGTACAAGCCTCTAGGACAGGTTTTGCTCTGCTGATGTCACTCAGTCATACTTTTCCCCCTTCACTAGGTGGCAGCAAGAAGATAGGTATAGGAATTTGCAGGATTATTATTGTTTTTTTTTTTTTTAATACAGTAAACAGAGAGTTTTCAGTTAGTTTCTCGTTTGAATTATTTCTTTAGCAGTCTCCACACACACACAGCCCTCAATAACCAAATCAACCAGCAGCAGGGTGGCGAAAAGCACTGGCAGAGGTGCCTGAAACGTCTCTTTTCCAGGCAGGAGAGAAAACAGAGTAGCTACGGGATTTGGTGAGCGTTTCAGCAGGGAAGGAGCGATTGTCTGGTCTGCAGTTCCCTCTGCTGGCAAAGTCTCTTCTTGCATCAGCCGGGCTCCGAGACAGGCGGTACCTCCGGCAGAGCCGGGGAAGCAGCCCCTGCCCGCAGGTACAGGGGAGGGGTTCGCACAGCTCTGGGGGTGTGCCTCCAGTAGCCTCGGATGTGCAACCGGGGCACAGGGCCGTAGGAACCCCTGCTCCTTACAAGAACCAGGGGACATCATCCTTTCTTTCACATCTAGCTCCATCTCAAGCTTGCAAATGGGATACTGGGTGTTGAAACTGGATGTACAGTGCTTGCTTCTCACAAATCCTAGTCTCCTTCTATTCTTCCTCCCCAGTCCCCTGAGACTGCCAGCCCTTTGGCACTAGGACAAAGTTCTTTGTGGCAGCCAGAAATGAGTGGAGGACCCTTAGCTTTGACTGCACCCTCTACTACCTGAATAGCCCTCACCATTGCTTCTTCTGAGGGAAAGGATGTATGAATATCAAGTCCTGCGCAGAGAGGAGAAAGCAGGCATTTTCAGGGAGAGTTTGGATACTCTTATGTGGGGCTATATCCCAGAACATGCAACTACTGAAGAGAAGGCAGCGACAGGTACCACAGCTTCTCCCTTAGAGTACAAAGGTGTTGCCTTCCTTTAATGAAACAGAACCAAGTGCCAAACACAGTCCTTTTCTAGCCTAGAAAAAAGGTTGAACTTTCTTCACAACTCTCTTATGAAATGAATGTTCATCATGGTAACTCTCCACAGCTGGGAGCAAGGAGCGGCTGGGATCCCCTTCCCAGCCAAAGCAAAGGAGACAGCTGGGCTGTGGTCCTCTCCTGGCACGAGGGCTGCATGACACCAACATGCCAAGAAGAAAGTGTTGATGGAAGCTGCAGGATGCAGAAGGAAGGGGGTTGACTGTTTAGAGCTGAAGGACTGGATAGCCATGTTGTGGCTGGGGGGATGTGCATGGTCAGGCTGGCTTTGGTTTCTGTGCTCAAGCATAATAACTAGTCCATGTTGTCATATCCTTAAGCCTTAGGGGCATCAAAGGGGTGCAGGGGATTCTTCTGCTCACTGACTTTCTCAGACAGTGGCTTCTCCCACCGAGTGCTCTGTTTGGCTCTTACACCTCTGCAGAACTGACCCATGAGAAGAGAAGGTGATGCTTGAGAAGCTTGAGAGATCTGAACGTGACAGATGGCCTTGAAGAAAAACTAAAAGGGAAAGATGTCCCAGTGGGTCAGGTCTGCCAGTGGATGCAGGATGTGTCACGAGTCACAGAAATGGGGCCAGGCTTTCTATCAGAAGGTTTTTAGAGTAGGGATCTGGGTACAGAATGATGTCTAGGCTTCTGCCCCAAACACAAAGGCTTTGTTCTCTTTCCTGCTTTCCAGGAGGTTTATGATTCTCTGGGAGCTTTCAGTTCCCTCCTGCAATGTGAATATCCCATCCCAAGTGAGGGAAAACTTGGCTGTTCTAATAAGGCAAGGGAGCAGTCGAAAATGGATTAAGAAGGGATTGAATGTGTCTTGTGAGAGCTTGGCTATTGATTTCTAACCCTCCCATTCTGATGTTATTGCAGAAATGATTTTCCTCTGCACTGTGCAGAGATTAAATATTAATAAATAGAAAATTAAAAAAAAAAGGGGGAGAAAAAGATCAGATCCCAAGACAACCCATTGCACAATTAAAAACCAAATGAAGGACTTCTAGAATGAAAAACTTAGTTTCCTGAAGTTTTCCTGAGATCAGAGTAAAAACATAAGGGGTTTTGATAAGACAGTTTTTAATATTTCTGTTTAGTGTTTTGTAGCAGGGGTGTGTGAGTTTGAGCCACATCCCCTTGCAGTAGGTTGAGTATAAAGACAGAATAAAAAGGATGGAAATTTACTTAGGTCTCATTCACCAGTGACCCATTTACTCACTGATGATGAAGTAAGGGGGAACATGCAGGTCTACTCTGGCTTCACTTACACTGCATCCTGCAGTCATACTCAGTTCCATTAGGTTTCTATTTATTATTTAACAGAGGAGATGGAAGACAAGGCACACCAAGGTGATTTTTATGTCCCAGACTTTTCATTTGCACAAAGAGTGCACAAGCTGCTACTTCCCATGAACTCCGTGGTTTCCAAGTGAAACCCACATCCCTGGGTCTCTGAAGGAGAAGGTGAATGGACAGGCAAGCTTTGCATGTGGATCAGGCCTCCAAATGAACACAGGCTTTGCAAGGAGATCTGCTCCCCACTTTGAGCTCTCCTGTGAGAGCTGCAGTGATCACTCTGCCCCATCTTCCTCCTCGTTCCAGAGAGCTGGACACTGAGTTTAAAAAGGGCACAATTTGAATCTCAAATCCAACTACTTGCAAGATCACTGTTCTTTCTATAGGAGGATACACATGAAAAATGCAAATGCAATTTGGAGGCATTTAGTATGGAAGACCATTCTTCTATAAGGGAGCTGTTACCATGAGAAGGAGACTGGCCAGGAGGACTTACCCAAATGGTTCACATTCTCTCCCAGCACTCTAAAAGGTTACTTCTGTTGCTACGTTGTCCAGCAGATTCAGACCAAAGTTAGGGAATGAAGACAGCAGGTGAAGGAAGAGGAAACAGCTTTATAGTCCCATGAGCACAACCAAAGGCAGGATTCGACCCACTGCTTTTCTTCAACCCCATCTGCAACAGTCAGTGGTGCTCCTGGCTTATTTCCATCCTAACTCAGTAGTTTTCAGGCTGCACAGGATGTATGATCAGTGTTTTACATCCCAAACAGGCCCTTCTCTGACAGACTCATAGCTGGATATGCCTTGTCTGCTCCTGTCTCTATTCATCTTTTTTAATGATCTCTCGAATTTCGTGGCCGTGGCTGATTGTGGCTTTGCTGCTGTCGGTTCTCTGTGGCCTTGGTGCTCAGCTATTTCAAGGCAGCTCATTGACTTTGGATCTTGTCCCCACATCACTCATTTCATTATGGTCCTGCAGCCTGTTCTTTTTTTTCCTCGGCAAAGGAGCTCAGATGGAACTTTCAAGCCTGTGGAGACAGACCCCTCACTTGGGTGGCAGAGGTGCTGACCTCCAGTAGGGGAGGGGGAAAAGAATAGTTTCTCTGGATTTAAAGGAATTTGGTAGATAAGTTTGTGTCAAACATGTGGACAAGTGGAAACCTGGCTCTGAGCTTCAGATTTTGCTGCAGGCCTGAGCAGATGAGGCTCCAGACTTTAATCTTTTACTGATTCACTGTGTGCCTAAGGTGGTCCAGGTCCAGGAAACCAGTGGGAATCAAGAAGCTAAAAGCTTGTGAAACCCTGGTTTTAAAGTGCTAGAGCTTCTGTGGCTCCTGTCAGCAGAGCTGGAGTATCTCATCATGTGCACTCTCAGTCTCTTCTGAAAATAAAACACCCTGAATTGAAGAGTGGTCCAAGAATGTTATAGAGACAGATATAAGGGATCAGCTGATGGCTGGTAGCCCTGGAAGCCACAGTAAATCAATTGCTTTCTGCTACTCCTCATGCTCTCAGCTGCTTCCTGTGCTTCAGTTCCTCGTCTTCAAAATAGCAGTGTTTGCAGTCCTGGGCCATGAGAGGATTGTACACAAAGGACTGCAAAGCTCTGCTATGGTGGGCAGTGCTTTCTCCCGTGCTTGCTCTCCAGTGCTGCCTGGTAAGGTGGGAAATAAGTAAGTAAGTATCAGGAAAAAGGGAGTCAATGTCCTCCCATGGTGTATAAAAAAAGTGTGTGCAGATTACCCAGCATGTCACACCCAGGTTTAGAAGCAACATACGGCATCGTTTGGCAGACACTAGGCAGTATTTAGTGACTATGTGATCTATATATAATGGAATTATGGAGGGTGTGAGAAAGCAGCACCTCCTCCCATCTGCCCCCTTAAGGGACGCAAATGCTTTGCTATAATGCTGTTCCCTGAGAGCTGGAACTTTAGCAAATAAGGGACTTTATTAAGTTGTTAATAAGATTTCATTTTCTCACTAATGCTGCGGTGCTACATTATTAATTTAAAACTGTATTTAGCCTGACATGCTAAAGTGCCAGGCCTCATTATTAATGCATAAACCCATGCCTCTGTTGTTTAATTAAACACCATGATTATGAAGTTCTGATGTGGTTTAATGATAGCAGGCTGGAGTGGCAGTACATTCCAGTGCTCAGATCTCCCCCATACCCCCCTCCTGCTACTTTCCCCTTTCATTTCCCTTTAAAAGCACAAATGCAGTTGTTGTTCTGCTGAATAAACACCACATGACAAATGATGTTGATCTTTCCAAGGTGACAGAGAATTGCATTTTTATTTTCCTAGGCTTTGCTTCTTATTGACCATAGATTTCTCTCCTCTTTCTTTTAATGGCTCTGAAGGTAATTCTTTGTATTTCCATGGAAGACAATCTAATCCTTGCTTCTAGTAAAGTCAACAGGATTTCAGTAGGGCGAAGGCAAGAGGAGACCTAGAGAAAAAGCCCAGGCCATTGTTGCATGTGTCTGTTTAGACCTGGTCATTTCCAAACACTCGCTCTCTTGGAGGTGGACCTTGGTCAAGGGAAGATGGTTTTGTACTGAACCACATAAGAATTAACGGATCTAGACCAGGATAATAAACCTTGTGGATGTTTTTCTCCCACCAGCCTCCTTCTGCATCAGACTTCAGTGTTTTGGAGTCCTTGTTTCATGCAGCCCATAACTTCTTGTATTCTCTTTCATGTCCTGTGCAGGACCGAGACTTTCTGGGCATTTCCGACAGATTTTTTACTATGTATTCCCTCCTTTCCCCCTTCAACATTTGGCTTCATCATCTTATTCCTCTCTGTTTCTTGTGATGTTTCTTTCTGAACAGCAGCTTCCCCCAATCTGGTTTGCAGAGCCTCTTGCTTTATTGACTAGGAGTAAAATTAAACATATTCTTATGTACTTTCCTGCTTAATAAGGATTTATGCAGATCAGCCCTCTGTGCCTTTGTTTCTCTCCATACCCCTTGCCTGATTGTCTGTTCAAACAGGAAGTTCTTAGCCTGCCATCTCCTAAACTTTGGGGATCCCCTCTCTCTTTTGAAGGCAAAGGGGGATTTGCTGTGTTCTTTACAGGAACCAGAGTTGTATCCTAAGAGTTTTTATAGCCGAGGAGAAGAAGGGAAAAGCAACAAGTTGCATGATTGCATCAGGGGTGCAGGAGCACTCACCATTCTGGCTGTTCCTAGCAGGGTAGGTAAGGTCCCTCTCTACTGCCATCCAGGTGAATTCATAGCTGACAATCGGGGCTTTGCTCAGCAGAGCCCAAATTCTGTTTTTAAATAGCCATTTGTTTGAAACACATCTTCCTTGAATCTCTCAAAGAAGAAAATTGTTCATTATAACCAACCGTCCTTCACATTCTTGCCCTGAAAGGAAGTGCACAGATCTGTTCTCTCCATGTGCAAATACAACAGAAATGTTACCAAGCTTAACTTCCTTTAGTAGATTATTTTTTTAAAGCATGTGTTCAGCAAAGTAACCTTTCTCTAACAAAGAGATGACCTTTTTGCATTTATGTAGTGCTTGTTGCTAGGATTTAGATCTTTGCTGAAAGCTGTTATTTCTTTTAAGTAAAGCAGAAAGTGCATTTTCACCTCCATTTGGGTAAACTGTCATTTTCCACTGTTCACTGCTTTTCTCACCATGGAATAATAATTTGAGGTTCAGTGGGTTTTCTGAGAGAATACATTCCAGGAGTGTGGTGGGGCCTGGGAAGTCCTCTACGTTTGCTGATGAGGGAGAAAAGGAACAGGAGGGAGAAGGCTTCTGAAATATTTCAGGCTTCTGAGTACTGCAGTTGCTCAGCTTCTGCCATCAAACCACATTCAGTTTAGGAGGGTCATGCAGGTATTTTATAATGGTACACAAAGAGCAGCTGGTGGGTAGCAGAGAAGCTGTACATGTATGCATAATATATTATTTTTTGGTGGTAGCACTATCATCCACGGGGAGCCACTTTAGGTAGATTTAAGAGGATTCTGTCCAACCGTGATACTGATGAATAACAGAAATAATCTAATATTACCCTTTGTGTGGCTCTGTTACCGGTGTCATTACAAGTCACACCATTAACACACAATGCAGTAGGCACTAAGTGAATGCACACGCAGTGGGCTGTAACAGAGGAGCTTTAGGCACATGTGCAGATCCTTTATGAGACACAGAAATGAGTCTCATTTCCTCCATTAGTTTCTGTATGTAGCAAGAGACTAAAAGAAACAGATAAGAGTAACATGACTAGCTATATCTCTTTTCTCTGCAAATTGAGCGTGGAAAAATCCCACAGTCCCCTGGAAAAAAATATATGAAGCCTGAAGACCTTGCCTAGTGGGGAAAAAGGCCCAAATAATTCCAACATGCGCAGCTGCAGTTGTCTCCAAATAGAAACACGCAAAGTAAAAAACGTCCCTTAAGAATGTGCACACTTTTCCTGGTCAAAATTGCTCTTCAAACACATGACTTCCTAAGTTGGATATACTGTTCACCAGTCTCCCAGTATTTCAGGAAGTGGAAGGCAGTATCATAAGCATTTATCAGTCACGTACGAGAATTGAATTGAATGTGTTGCTGGGGAATGGCACAAAATTGCACTGCTCTGTGCAGAGTGAAGTGCTGTGGTGTCCCAAAGCTCAGCCAGGACAGCCAAGGTAGTAGGAATAGTCCACTTTTCATCCTCTTTCCCTGTCTCACATGCACTCAGAAGAGACAGAGAGCAATTCCCAGTTTCTTTGCAATTGCAAATCCTAAAGTTAGTCAAGTCCAAATCCATCCTGTCCAAGAGACCATGAATTCAGCAGGATCAGAAGCCCTTGGTTAAGCAGCCCTTGAAAGTCTATCAGAAGTTTATTAGTATGGTAATTTATCGGGGTAAGCACATAAAGATGCTAATTGAAATGTTTTTTATGCATTATTTTTTAAAGGCAGAAAGGTTGGAGATTTTCTAGTAAGAAAAGTAGAATCATCACTTATGTTTCTTCGTGTCATAATGTTGTAATTTCATTATTTTCTTGTACTTTATTTTTTTAAAATTTTTTTTAATTTATTTTAAACATGAAGAACAAAGACCTTGATACTCCAAAGATTTGGGGCTCGTGCCACGTCTGGTTCTGGTCTTGATGCATGGAGATAGATTGAATTAATCAAACTTCTTCACACTGCAGTTTAATCGGGTTTACAATTAGCTGAGGGCTGCAGGTCTCCCAGGCCTATCAGCTTTGCAAGCCGAAGCTGTAACACAGCAGCTCTGCAGCCACACACTGGGAGTGCCTCACAGACCAGATTGTCATAATGTGGCATGAAATTAAAGCGTGATGTTACTTGACAACAGAATTTCAATTTCTCCCTCCCCCCTCCCCCCTTTTTTTTTCCCTTTGACAAAGTCTCTACCTAGAGATAGGCCTCCCTGTCGAGCTGCACTCACCTGCTCTAAGCTACACAGCTGCCTTCAAAAGAGTTTCTGATACCATGAAACCAATCTGTGTTTCTTTACAGTCGTTCTGATGTTCTTCCCCGTCCGCTTTCAGTGGCAGATTATTTGGCTGTGAGGAGCTAATAAGCATACAGCTTTTAACTTGTTTCAATTCTTACTCAAATGGGTTGATTTCATCTCACTTCTCACAGCACAGAGGGTTTTGCTGGAGTCTGCTCTCCCTAAACCTGCCTGCACAGTTATGTCCATCCTCCTCGAACTCACTTCCATTCATGGTTTTTCCATCCCTCAGCCCTCATCTCTTGACAAGCAGCAAGGATGCACAGTTAGGAAACAGGATTTATAATTCCTCCCTCCCACAGGCAAGATCTTATGAGGAACACCCCCATCACCACCAACTAATTAACTGGGTGCTGATGCTTTTGCGTTGTTCAGGAAACCTGTCACAGGAAGAGCTGAAAAGAAGAGTGTAATGAACCCAGAAGGACTGGCTGGAAAGAGGTGAGGATCAGGTCAAGCTGGTAATAGAGGATGTTATTCCCTCCTTGAACTGACTGAAATCCAATCTAATTCAATGTACACCTTAGAAATCAATGGATAGATGATGAAGTGTTCCCTGCAGTTAAGAGGAAAAGGTTGGGCAAATGTTCCCGATGGTGAGGTCTGACTGTGGAATAAGCTCCAAAGCTGCGTAACTGGAAGATGCTGGAGTTCCACTGGTCATGGAGAATCACACACTAGAACAAGAAGCCTGGCCAAGTGGTGTAAATGGGCACTCACCTGCTGAAGGGAATGAGTGAGGCTCCTGTAGAAACAAGGACTGGCCTTTGAGGGCACAGTTTGTTTGCTGCGGACCTAGTTCTCTAGGTCTGGGAAGTGACCAGACCCACTGGTGGCCTGGCCCTTCAATGTGTAATGATGGATTCTGCTCATTAGGTCTGTGCTCTTTTCTACCTCTGAATTGAAAAGAAAAGTTTTTAAGTTCTTTCTCTTCTGATGTCAGATACTGAATTGAAAAGCACATTGTATTCACAGAACAACACCCGTAGAGAGCTGACAGAGGTGAGATTCATGCAAAACAGGCATAATTATATCTTCTACATCCACTTTAACTGTATCTGCTGCTTGAAATGGCACAGATCTGCAATTCTGAGCATTATTTGGACATAATTAATGACAAGAGCCTCCATTTAGTTATCAAACATTGAAGAAAAATAAGCTCTGCTAATAAAAAAACACAAACCCTGTAAACCTTTGTCCCCCATTGCTCTCCTTTTTTTTTTTCCCTTCCTGCATGGTGCTGAGCATCACCCAAGGACGAAGCGATTATTCGGAAAATTGATTCTGCTCCCATTGAAGGTGATTGCTTCCCCCATGCTGAAATCCACACAAAAGCACAATCAGGTACACAACCAAGGTAGTTTTAAGCATTTGCATCTTACACAGGTTGGCCTGCAAACACCTGTAGTTCTTCGGGCTGATAGCAGCCATTGATGGGCCAAGGGGGTAAGGAGGAAATCAGTGAACTTTAAAAAGCAAAACAAAAAGAGGACATTTTTCTGATTGAGAAAAATCAAGCTTAATGAACTGAGATGAAATCATTTCCTCAATATGCTTGGACATTTTAAATTAAAAGCGGATTGGGACCTCTGCTTGCAAATTGCTGTAAACATTTCAATCCTTCTCTAATTCGTGGTAAAAGGGAGGAAAGGCTGGACTATGAAATACCAATTCAGGATCACTCTTGGGAAGTCAGACTCTTTGTTGTCCCTTATTTTTTGGGGGGGCCAGAGTGCCTAGGACTGTCACATTACAAAATTATATATATATGTGTGTGTATATACATATACACACAAAATTATATAAATATATATATATATAAAATGAATATTTATGAAGAGTTTGCTAGTGACAGACCAGGCTGGCCCCACAGACCCCAAGGAATTAATGTAAATTTCAGTCAACCATGACAACCCACTAGAATTGAAGTGTATTTCAGCATGGTGGATAAAGCACATCAAAGAGCAGAATTTCTATAAGATAATTACACACAATGCAACTCTAATCACAGAAAGACTGTGGATATTGCTGATAAAGCGTAATAAATCTTTTATGACTATGCCTTGTTCTGCTGAATCAGCTTTCTTTTTCTATTGCACTAAACTCTAGATTCTTGTCCTTATTTATATATTTACAATTTTAAAAAACACATCAACTAACAATTTACCATAGCTTCCATGAAAGGTTTGAGTTTATTTAGATTTTTGTTGTTGCACTTGTTGAAGTGCAGTTAGATCAACAACAGCAGACATTTGTCTCTCCTGTCTGGCAAGTCTGCAGAAAAAAATTGCCTGTAAAATGAGAACTCCCCTTTCTCTGGTATTTTAAGAAATTGGAATAATCTCAGTTTTGACAGTTCAAATTGCTCAGAATTCAGGCTCCTTCCTTCGTACTCTGTAGCACCACGAATTCACCTCCCAGCCTCACAGAATGGTTGAGGTGCCAAAGACTTTTGGAGATCATCTAGTCCAGCCACTTTCTTGGGCCACCTTGTCCTCAGGACCATGTCCACACGCATTTGGAATGTCCCCGAGGATGGGGACTTCACAATCCTTCTGAGCAACTGGTTCCTGTACTTCACCCTCACAGTAATTGATTTTTGCCATACATTTCATCAGAGTTTCCTGTGCTTCAGTTTGTGCCTCTTGTCCTTCAGTGGGCACCACCAAGAAGAGTCTGGCTGTTTCCCAGCTTCCCACAGCTGCTGTCCCCTTTCCACACAGGTGTAAGGCTGGGGACAGAGCCGGCCCTAGTACAGTACAGGCCCTGAGAACATTAACCTGTGACAGGGACAAAGCCTGATGCTGATAACACCCCATTCCTACTGTAGGGGAGCTGGAAATGTAGAGCCTGTGGTCACCCGCTGTTTCTGGACTGTTCTTGGGGACTCCTTGTGCCTCACTGTGGATCTTGCTTGTATATCAAAACATCTGAGCACCAGCAGTCACAGTTATGGAAGGTGTCTTTACTGTTCTTTAATCAAGAAGCTAAAGTTTGCCTTCTTCATGGGAGCTTTGCCCTTCATTTGTCTTTCTGGCATATGGGCAGCAGAAGGTCTCTGCTTCTGACAGAGTGAAAGAGTCTTTACATATGGTTTAATTACAGTAAATTATCAGCAAAGGGAAGCGTTTGCAGGGGCACAGCTGAATCCCACTCATGGGTTCAGTGAACGTCTGCCCAGGATCTCAGTGCTGTGCCACATTTCACAGTGACACTTTGCTCCACCCCAGAGGGCAACTGTTCCGAGAAAAGTCCATCCCTTGGTGCCTCTCTGGGCTGGGAACATTTCTAGAAATGACAGCATGGGAAATGTCTGGTTTCTCAAAGTGTTGCCTCTGCTTTGGGAGGAGCATGGAGAGGAATTTGACAATGGGATCAATATTTCCTAACTCCAGATTAACGTCCTCTTCTAATTTCAGAACTTAAAGGCTGATGTCCTCTCTGGCTCTCATCTTCATTAAGTTTGTGAAGTTTGAACGTGAACTGATGCATCCTCTGGCAAGTACCTAGATATTCTCTTCCACATTTATTGTGCTCTCCCAATACCTTTGGCAAGTGCATGTTACACCAGTTACACTTCAGGCTTTTCACAGCCCTTTGCGAGCACCATGACATCAGAGCCTTATTTATATTAGTAGCATCACCCTGTTTGTCACCCAGTGGGAGATGCTTTTGCAGGCAGCCCCCCAGGAGGACAGGAGAGACCATGTCAGGACAATGGAGGGTTGCAGAAGATGTTCTTCCTTTGCCTGATTTACATCATACCTTTGAAAGTGTGTCCCTCCTGTGACAGTCTGAAGCGAATAAACAAAGTTCCCAGGGAAATGGTGTGCGGTGTTCAAACACTTTGCTGAACTTTAATGTTCTGTAAGTTGTAAGGAAGTGACTACAAAAGCCTTGGAAGAGCAAAGGAAGAGAGTTAGCTCAAGGCAAGGTGATATTCCCTCATTAAAATCTATTTGTGCAAAGTTAAGACGTCAAAGAAATTTCACTTGTTCCAAGAGGCTATGAAAGCCCATGTTATTAGTGATCAGAAGGGACTTGGGAGTCCTATTTGCCAAAGAGGAGGATGTAGGGAAAGAAAGGAGAAGCAAAAAAAAGTACATTTGAACATTTCATGTTATCTGAGGAGAATAATGAATTCATCTGCCTTAAAACAACAACTCTTTGGATCATAGTAAATAATTTAAAGGAAAAAAGTCCTCAAAATGTGCATTGTTTTTTAAAGCCATACTGCTGCACAGAGACACCCACAGTCCAGTCCCAAGGGCAACCAAACTTGTATCCCTTCACCCACTTTATAGAGGGTGAATGAGGTTGTTAAAGCCACGATCCTTGGTTCTTAGATTATCTGGATGTGTGCTTGTGTGGGTGGTGCGCGTCACAGAACTGTCGTATCACAAACAGGGTTAGATTGAGATATTTAGCATTAAACCTGGCACTATTTCCTATTTTCATAGCTCAGTGACAACATCTGGGGTTTTCACAATCCAAGAACCAAACACTCCTCAGATAGAAGCTTTTTGTCGTTGATGGTGGTTTGGGCCTTCAGATGCAGGGTTTGGCAGAATCAGCATTTGCATCTGCATTCAAAGTTGTCTGAGCAGAGACTGGCACAGGATGCCCAGAGAAGCTGTGGCTGCCCCATCCCTGGAAAGGTTCAAGGCCAGGTTGGATGGAGCTCTGAGCAACTGTCTAGTGGAAGTGTCCGGGCCCATGGCAGAGGGTGTGGAACTGGATGAGCTTTAAGGTCCCTTCCAACCCAGGTCATTCTATGATTCTATGTGACAAGGAATGTCACATGGTCAGTCTGGCATTTAACTGCTTGTGAGAAGGGGAAAAGATTGGTCTGGGCCCTTGATCCTGCACTTCATGGTGTATTAGCCATCTGCAGTAGTGGGAAAACCTGCTTCAAAATAGGTCTGAAGTACTAACAACCCTGCCTCCAGGAAAAGTAGGATGTTCAAATGAGCCAGACTGCAAAATTTAGCAGCGTTCCTGGGCACCATGTGCCAGCAGCGACCCTTTTCTCTGCCTTTTCCAAGGGCTGTACGGCTCAGCAGGATCTGCAGTGGGACCTGCTTGGGAAACTCAGCCTGTGCTCCAAAGGGAGCAGCCGTGTGGCAGCGGGGAGGGGGTGGCAGCAGGAGAGATTGCAGTAACAAACAGTGGAGTTAGGATGGGAAAGGCTGTGACCCTGCCAGAGCCTTGTTACTCCATGAGTGGTCGCTGCTGAGGGTGTGTGCAGTGCTTACCGAGTGCTTTTCTTTCTCTTTCCCTGAGAAATCAGCAGAAATCTCCTATCTCTGCCTAGGCTGGGCTGTCCATCTGTTTTGACGGCTTCTTTTATCACTAGTAGCCCTGTGAGGAATGACCATATTAAAAGGTGAGGCTCTCTTCTTGTGCTGATAGCACACAAGGCCCTCCCCCAGTTTTGCATTAATGGAGAGCAGCGGCATGGCCACGGGCTGATTGCATTTGCCAACGTTAATCACCCAGGGGCCAGGCGAGGTGAAGAAGTGAACTATATTGTATTCAGTTTGACAGAAGGAGGAGTCGAATGGAAATGATTTTTGTCTCTGGTTGTGGCCGACCTAAATTAACGCTGCCTCTGGTGCAGAAAGGCTCAGGAGAGCAGATGTCTGTGTTTTACATGCTCTCCTGGGTTGGGGTACCAAACCACACATCAGCCCGTGCATTAACTTAGGGACAAAGCTGATCTGTGTCCCCAGTTGCATGGGCTGTGCAGCCTGGAAGATGAAGATGCAGGGTGTGAAGTCGTGGTTTATTTTGCCTGCTTGAAACACAGACAGGTCACCAGAGATGAATTTCAAGTGCTGTCAGGTCCTTTCCCATGACATGTAGAGAGGGAAAGCAAGGAAGGAAAATAGCTTAGCAACTCTTCAACAAAACACTAAGTAATTGCTGAGCACCAGCGATGATTCCTGTCCTGCCAGGAGTGTAGACCTTTGTTGGTTTCATCTGAGGAGGCTGTTGGGGCTCTGCACTCCCAGACCAGGTAAGCATGGCTGTGTGTTGGGCTGTCTCCCAGAGTTATCCAAACCCTGCCACTTAAGGAATCCTGAAAGCTCTCAATAGAGGTTTAAATAGACGGTAAGATACTGCAAGGGGTAGATAGAGTTGCTGCTGTGCCCAAGTGGGAGAGAAGTTACTAGAAGATTGGCTAGGGCCTATATCACTAACTTCCCTTCCTGGGGAGCAGTGGGAGTCCACGGATCCAGGACACTCCTAGCCCAAGGGCTGTACAAGAGACTGGTAGGAGAATGCCCAAGGCCTGACTGTACCCAGGCACCAGAAAACCTTTCCTGCCTTGCATCTTGCGTCTATTTCTTGGAAAAGCATCTTGCATTCGCTTCTAGGAAAAAGAAACACCGGGTTAATGATCCATAGGTGAAAGCAGAGCAGTCACTGGAAAGAGCGAGGACGGAAGAGGCTTAACGAAAGCAACCCAGAGAATGAGAGAGATGGGAAGAGAGTGAATAGGGAGCAAATGTGATAATTGGCGGAGCGTGGTAAGTAGTGCCACCCACACAGCTACCGGTGGGATGTTGGGAGCTAAGGCAAGAGCCACTGCAAGCACATTTCCATGTCTTTATTCTCTGTATCATGCTCCTCTTCTCATTTTAAGGTCTGATCAAGCCTGACTATCGTCACCCCTTTTTGCTGTAAAGACACCTATTAATGTTGACAGTTGAGGTTGCTGGGGGATGTGATATTAGTACTGACAAATGCTGGTAATTTGCAAGCAATGTTTTCCCTCCAGCACCAGTGGGAAATCACCTAACCTTTGCCAATAATTCTCAACATAACTCACAAAACCTCATCTTCTATCATTACGAGGAGCAGCATTTCTGAAAATCATCAGCTTCTTCTTGAATCCATCCATGCTAGACTATACAGAGGAGGTGATATTAATCAGTGTGTGAGGCCCACTGTAGTATTAAGGATTCTCTTACAAGATCTTTTTGCCATATGCTCTCCGATATTAACCATACTTGATTATGCTTTCAGATATTTTTTCCATCCTGTCACATTAGCTTTAACAATTCTTTAGCTGTTGTTATCATATCAATTTTTTTCTAAACATAACTTACTTAACATGTCTGCGGGGAGCACTTGTGTATGTTTATGCTTTAAACAACACTGATTAATCGATAACTGATGGATTGGTGCAACTGGCACAGATCTGAAGGCTGCAATGGGGACAGCGAGCTGAGCATCTGACCTGCCATCCATACTCTGAAGCATAAGTAACAGTTTTTCAGAAGTGCTGAGCTCAGGGCAGCTTCTTTGGAGAACACATCAAGCTGCTGGCCAGCTAAGTCTTTGGCAAATCTTGCCTTAATTTTTCAATTGAGAATATACAAACACACCGATAGTAAACACAAACGACACCTGCGCTGGGCCGAGGAGCCTCCTGAGTTTAAACACAGCCTGAGCTTATTTTACAGAATCTGTAGCCAAACAATGCTGATAGCAACTGTCTTTAAAGTGAAATTAAAATGTAATGAGGGTGGGAGGCAGGGACGAGCTAGCACAGACCATCTGAGCTGTTGCAATTCTAGAATTCATCAGTGCCGCTGAAAGCGGAGAGCGGCTGTTGTGTTATTGATGCAGGCGGGGAGCAGGTTATTGCATTATTGACATGCAGTAGGTGGAGAGAGATTACCACGTTAGCAGCGGGACAAGAAGAGACATTATCCAAATGCAATAAGTCATTGTTACAGCGATGACATTT
>VZRE01010452.1:422348-436910 GCA_013396775.1 Cephalopterus ornatus | reverse complement strand
CAGCGGTGACATTTTTCCCCCCCCCCCCCCCGCTCCCCTGCCCCCCCAACTCCTTATCCCGTCCTTTCCACCTCCCGCCCGCATAATATTAAAGGTCAGTAATATCCAGACAGATGGTTGGGAGGGTTTACGGAGAGGGGCTGCTTTCTTTGGTCATTTTTTTCTGAAATGGTGATTGCGCTCAGGAAAAAAAAAAAAAGAAAAAGAAAAAGAAAAAGAAAAAGAAAAAGAAAAAGAAAAAGAAAAAGAAAAAGAAAAAGAAAAAGAAAAAGAAAAAGAAAAAGAAAAAGAAAAAGAAAAAGAAAAAGAAAAAGAAAAAGAAAAAGAAAAAGAAAAGCATTTGGGTTTTCTGACTGGGATCAACTCACCCAAATGCTGCACTAGGCAAGAGCAAATTTGGGTTAGGAGATGGCCCCTTTCACTGACATCTGTGCTGCTCTGTATGACAGTTCTGAGAGGCACAGCTGCATCTCAGGCACTGGAATAATCAAGGAATAAAAGACATCGGATTTTGGCTCTTTATTTAATAAATTTCTTTACTAAATTTTTTTCCCTGTGAAAAAGGGGTAGTAAACTTTTTGAGGAGGGTCTCTGCAATGCGCTGATCCTCAAAGGACTCTGATCCTTCATCGAGAGAGTATTTATCTCTCAGGTCCACTTATTTGCTTCTACATGAAACCTGTCTTCCCTTATATTTCAGTTTCAAGGATTTAGTTCTGTCTTCATCTGGAACTGCTTCCTTGCTCTTAGAGCAGGCTTCTCAATACCGAACCATAATTGAGTAAAATCATTACCCACTGCAGAGAAAGTGACTCATTATATAAAATATCCTCCCTAGAAAATGCACTGAGCTCTGCTCGTGGGTCAGAGCTGCCGTTCAGAGAAGTTCAAGCCAAGATGCCCCATCCATGGACGTGAATTTTGGAGCTGGCCCGAAGTGATCAGCTCATATCCTCTTGGATTTAATTGGGTTACGGGGTGACTTCTGATCCCTGATCCCCAGGGAAGGAGCCACAAAGATTGCTGTGTCTGCAGCAATCTCATCTGTCCACGGCCGCAGTCAGGGAGAGAAGAATGGCTGCTTAATCAGACGCACAATCTAAAAATGTCACATTATTATTTATGAAGTGTTTAATAATCACACCACAATCATTGGACGCAGTGAGGTGGAAAACGAAAATGTAATTTTTCAAATAATATATTTGAATTCTGTTATTTGGTGAGGAAAAAAAAACCGCCTAAGTAAATTATTTCTTTTAATTTGAAGAATACAGTTTGCGCTGGTCTTGCAACAATGCCTCATTTATGTGCGGATGAGAAGTCACAGGCAGCTGGGGCAGTCTGGAATTTAGCAGCTGGGATCAGCTGGATGTGCCCCTCTGCTGTCCACGCGCATCTCTCACTTGCTGTTGTGAAACCCTGCGAAGTTTGTTCAGCATCTCAGCTTGTCCCTAAAAAGCAACACACCGGGAGGTTCAAACCTGGTTGTGGTGTGAACACTAACGAAAATCTATAGCTTTTAGATAAAGCCATAGTATAATGGCATTTTCAGGTGGGATAAAGAAACAGGCCTACCATAAAAACCCAGTTACGCAGCCATCCCAGGCGTGGCTGGAGAGCAAAGTGCACGTGGATAGATGTGGGTCTGGAAATCGGACGGCTGCAGGGAGCATTTCTGCTGCAGGCATGGATTTGTAGGATGCTGGAGAACATGACTTGTCCCATAAGAAAGGCAGACAGACCCTGTGCTTTCTGAGGGAGAAAAGGGAATATACAATGTTTCTATTCGGACAGAAACTAATCTGAAAAAAAAATGAATTGCTGCAATTTGTAATTATTAGACATGTATGTCTGGTTTTTTCTGTATGTTGCACATATTTTTTCACGTAATATATTTTCCCTTTTTGACCAGGGAATTATTTTGTAGAAGAGCTTAAGATCAAAAATATAAACTTTATCTCTCTTGCTGTTTCACAGCCTTCTTTCCTGACTGGCCTTGTCTTCACTGGTGTCTTGCTTCATTTTCATATTTTCAGATCACGGCTCACGTTTGGAGTAGGGTCCTCTGAAGAGCTGAGCTATGTCCTGATGCAGGAGAAGGGAGTTCAGAGCACATTATTCCTCCAAGGCTGGCACCTTTTGCTGCCTTCTGGTTTGTGTGCCAGCATGATCAGCAATCAAACAGCCGAGGGGATGGCAGAGCCCAGGCATGCCACACAGCTCAGGAATTCCTGCTCCCTCTGTTGGCTGCCTGGCTCCAGAGCCATGGAGGGAAAAATAAATGTTATTAGGTTATGTCAGGCAGAAACAATTTCTCTACTTCTAATTGCCTGGTGACCAGCAAGCCTATTTTGGAGAGCACTATAAAAATGAAGGACCTATTGCCTCAAGAACTCGACTCCCCAACTGCTCCTGAATTTGGTGTGTTGCGAGTAACCCCGGGAATTAAAACTTGATTAATTTAAATGCTTCAATCTGGAGTAAGTGTCTCTGTGGGAGAAACAGTGTGAAGCTGAGGTCTGTGGGCTCAGGTCTGTGTAAACCTGAGCAGCTTCAGGGGCTCTCTGAGACATCTCTGGGACAACGTCAGATGTGTCCCCAAATTCGTCATCTGTGCTTTGGGCCTGGTTGTGGAGATGGTGCAGAGCCCTGTGCTCAGCGTGTGCCTCTGTGCTGGCACCATCAGCTCATCTCCAGCTTGCCTCCACAGACACTTGCAGGAGAAACGGGTCTGCCTCTCTCCTCTTCCCCTCCTCCAGCAGCACCTCCCACCCCACAGATGTGTAAGTGGTGGGATGGGGAGGAAGACAGCCCAGTCCCACACAGGCATGTATTTCATATAGCTCCCATGGATCACATCATCTCTGCTGATTAATGCAGTGCAATCAACAGTTTAATATGTTACCACTAAATACGTTAATTATATTATTCCTTTCTGACACTGCAATCACTAGATTTTTATGCTTTGATGCTGAATCTAGTAAAATTTTAAATTGGAGTAATTAAATAATTAGCTGTAATATGTGACAAGCCAACAGAACGATTGCTGTTTTATTATTTTTGTGGTGACAACGTTGCTTCTGTTTGTGTTCAGACAGCCAGGCCTTGAAAGGAGTCAGAAATACCATCCTACTTCAGACCAGACATCTCTGCCAGAGTCAATTTTGATGGAGCGAAGTAATTGGTATTGTCTTGAGCTCCAACAATAGCTTTCCATGTTTTTCTGATTTCTGTTTCTTTGTCTTTTAGATATACCTCACCACACCTTTCTCCTTAAGTATTACTCCGACACTTTTCCAAAGCTCTAGTGTCCCTAATGGCTTTTCCCTCTCTCTCCATTTAACCTTACACTTCAGTGCACTTGTTTAGGCTTTTATCTTTGGTTCAGGGCTCTGGCTGTTTTCTGCATGCCTTTTTTTTTTAAATGTATATATATGTATGTATTAGCTGCCCAACACATTCCTATGACAACTGGAAAAAGTAATATCCCCATTTTTGCCTGAGGAGCTCCTCCTGGGGTTAACGGGTTGGGTGAGGTTTCACAGTGCAGCACTGGCAACCTGAAATGTATAAAACTGGACAGCCCTGCAAGAAAAATAGATCTGTCAACGGTGTGTTATGATATGCTCTAAAATCAAATCTCAGTTTAGATGGGCAGAAAAAGACTGACAGCACAGACTTGGGTTCTTCTCTTTCGTTCTGCCTCTTTAGCTCTTCTCCCACTCTCTGTGGTTCTCTCTCGCTCTCCTGCTTATTCATGTGACCGCTTGCTCCTTGAGCAGCACACAGGGTGCTTGGGCTGTCACTGGTTGCAGCAATTATAATGACTATTTTTCATAGATCTTTTGGAGATCATTGGCATTTTTAAGTTGACAACTGAGCAAGGTCCTGCTGTTGAGGATGTCAGGTTTTAATGGAGCCTTTTTTTCACTTGTTTGTCTGTTACTTTTAACGCCAGCTGTTTTCTTCCAGGATGATGCCAGGAGGAAATCCTGCTCTTGCACATTATTCAGGATCCTTTAGGTGAGAAAGGGGACGCTTCCCTGGGCCCTTGTGGTGCTTTGGCACCGCACATCAGGGCCAGAGGCAAAATGAGAGTGCTCCCCTTTAACCAGCTCCCTCCCCTGAGGGTGGGCAAAACCTCTGGAGTGGCATCCAAAAGGGTTTTGGCTTGTGTTGTTCCAGCAAAGTGCCCCTTGAGCAAGCCCTTGGCACATGGACATTGGCGTGTCCCTGTGACCAAACCCCACAGCCTGTGCCTGTGCAGAGGCAGGACCTTGGCTGGGGGACCCCCCTGCACCACAGGCTCTGTCCCTCCTGCCCATGTTCTCCTGTTTTCAGCAGCTCTCCCAAAAACAGAGAGCAGCAGTGATGTGTTTTACAGCCCCACCGAGCGTGAGGAGAAGTGACAAGATTTTTCTATAAATATGACTCTAATCACACAAATGTGCAAACCCTTAGGAGGGATCCAGGTGAATTTCACACTCTCTGATAGGTTTTTGTGGTTGTTTCATCTTCTTGTCTTTTTTTTTTTCCTTTCTCCCCTAAATTTTTTACATCACTGCAAGTTCTGGGCTGCACTTTACCTTTTTTCTTGTAGCCAGCTCAGGCTACATCCTCAGCAACACAAAAAGGATCTGAATTAAATATTTCACAGCAATGCAGCACTTTACAGCCTTGACTTGACTATTAGTCCTCACTCTCTCTCTCAGCCAACAGCATAAAAATAGCCTCCTCTAATACTTATTTTCTCCTCTAAAATAAGTAGAAAACAAAGCAAAAGAGCCAGGTTATCTCTGGTTGCCCAGTAGCACCACCAATTTTAGTGGGCTTACATCAGGGGTTAACTTGGCTTAGAGAGATTCCATTTTTAAAAAATATAAGCCTCCAATTTTAACTCTCATCCTATCTGTGCTTTTATTTTGTTGGTACTAATCCAGTAATGACACCCATACCCCTGCTAAACACAAAACTGCCAAGCCTTTTGCTGTTGCTATTTTTCGAACACTATATATACATCCCTAATTTCAAGCATTTGACGTCATATCTATGCGTCTGGCATCACTGGTCCCTGAGATGCTGCTTGCTGGGATATGAATTTTGTTAGCTTCCCTGGGGGAAAATTCATTCTCTCACTTATTTTAACTTCTTGTTTTAATGTTAAAAAGGAGCAGTAGGGAGTAACCTTGCAAAGTAAGATAGATATTTAAGGAAAAAAAAAAAAAGAAAGTAATTGTCGAGCAGGCATTTTTTTATATATATATATATAAGAAGCAATATTTAAAAATGCTAGAAATTTGAATATAGAGACACTCAAATGGATTTTTAGAAAAAGTGGTGGAAACCCAAAAATAATACTGTAAGAATATTTCAGGCATTTTGCTACTAAGTCATTATGTATTTGGTAGGTTTGGCTCTCACACAGCAGAAGCTGGATATCATTGTAGAGGGAAGGACTCTAAAGTAACATACACCAGGAGGAAGTCTGATGAGGTGTAACTTAAATAGGTGCCTTTTAGGGCATGCTACATGAGCTCTACCTTTCAGCCCATTGTAGCAGCCTGCTTGCAAAGCAGTGGGATCTATTGTCCGTCACCTCTGGTACTATTTATATGGATAATTTAATTTAACACCAGCAGGAGACTCCAAATAACTCTCCCCAGCATGGGAAGAACAATAACCTCGAGCGCATATTCACACAATATTTCTGACCTGCAGGGCTGGCCAGGTTTGGGAGGGGATGTGTGTTGTTCTCTTTGGAGGAGAACTGAAGGCAGATGGGCCTCTGCTCCCTTTCTGTTTTACTTAAGGGTCTTCCTAATTCTCCCTTCTCAGAGCTGGATCTCCAGGGTTCATCCTGTCCCTGCCATTTCTTTCTCTTGGCTCTTGCATTTGCTCTATTATATTAAACTGCACAAATCACATCTGTCTTTATGACTAAGTCTCTATTCTGGATTTTCTTAACCATTACACAAATCCAGTTCCAACAATGGCCCTTGTAAACAACTGTATTGACCCAGGAGCAGTTGTGTGTGGCTCTTAGGGGATGGGGACATGGCAGCTGAGGGCTGGGAAACTCGGAACCGCATCCCCAGCCTTGTTGGGCCAGGCTGTGTTTTGGGTGATGGTCTCTCTTGTTTTGGCTATCATGACACTGATCCTCAATGGAAAAGCAACTGCAACTGCCAGTTTCACCGGGGTTCTCTCCCACCCATCACAATACGGGGCATGTCTGTGTCGAGTGAGGATTTATGGGCTTGTGGAAAGATGCCACATGCTTGCTCGCTGGTGAATGGAAATAAGAGCGTACTAATTAGGTCTGTGATGTTGGCAGATGGATCCCTGTGTCAGGAAAAGAAAGCACTGTGCTTTCACTGCTCACAGAATTCCGGCCATCTTTCAAGTGGATTCATCAATATATGAAGTCTGTGAGGAAGAGTTATTCCACGTTTAAGGAACACAACACGGATTTCGGTGCCAGGCTCCTGTGAAAGATGCAACCTTCCGAACTGAGCCGTTCCCAAATACATCATCTAACTTTATCTCACGGTGCAGCTGCCTTGTGTGATTCCAAATGTCACCAAGTTTGGGGAGATTTCTGGAGGGAAACGTGCTCAGTGTATCTTGGGTCGGCTTTATTAATGGAACCAGAGGAGGAACAAGGGAAGACAAATGGTTCTGTTTGGCACACAGGATATATTGATGCAGGTATTTTATCCTGCAAATATTATTGGCTGAAGCAGAAGTTTTCCAGGCTGGGTGCCAGTTTTATTTAGTGCACTCACACGTCTGGGGCAAGCTGGTGGCCTTGCCTGCAAATCTGGTGGCCCAGGTGAACCCTTGATGCTCTGACTTTGCCTGCTGGTGTTAGTCCTCACGGCACTAAACGCTCCTTCATTTTGGCTCCCTCCAAACAGGGCAACAGCAAGAGCTAATTGCCTGCATCAGCTCCACTGCCCAGGCCTGAACATATCCAGCCCCAGCATTTTGCCTGTGCACTGAATGTATCACGTGAAAATGTTCTGTTGCATCCTGCCAGATACTGATGCCCCTTACACTGTTGCTCTGCAGTAACTGATCCCTGGCAAATCCTGGTGACATTCCCACCCCTCACTCAGGGTGCTGATGGGTGAAGAAACATGCTCAGCTTTTTTGGGAGCTGTGTTTAATTATTGCACTCAATTAGTCACTTTCCCCACCCCCACACTATATTTATAATTTTTTTTCCGCAAGTCACCAAAAGGTTGTAGCCAAAAGCTTTAGAGATGACAGATGATTCACGGATAACCCTCTCTCCTATTTTATACTCCCAAGAACTTTGGGAACCAGAAAGCAAAGTAATTTTTGGACTAATGCAACTGCTCATGCTGGGGCTGTATAGCGATAAATTACCCGGCCCCTTCCCTTCTCCTTCCCTCCAGAGGCTCTGGCACCTGTGCATTATGATTAATACAGTTATTGCAGGTAGTATTAAGCACATTGGAAGGTTTCCACAAGCCAAAGGCTATTGGGGGACATTTCACAGGCCAGAACGGAGGCTGTTAGGGAAAATAAGGGCATTGCAAGTTCATAAAATGCATGAAGAGCTGGCTCTAGAGGAAGCCACACAGACCTCCTTTGAGAGAGGACCCCAGAAAGGCGAAGCTTTATTTTCCCGAAGCCTTTTAGTGCCTGCTTAAGTTCTCGAGCTGTTACAGAAAATAGGAGCATTTGGGCCCTATCAGTGTAATAGCTAATAATGGCCTCACAGTTTACTTATCTTCACAGGAACCCTTTAATATACCCAGTCATTTTCTAACAGATGGGAAACAGGTATGGAGGAAACCTAAGCAGCTGGCCCAAGGTCGTATGGGAAGGCTGTGGCAGAGCTGGAGCTGAGTCCAAGCCTGCAGATCCCGAGCCAGATCCCCAGCGACAAAGCGACACCAGGAGATAACACGCTGAGAGCCAAGCCATGTCCTGGGCTGTCCTCGGCCTTATCTGCTGACAGAGAAGGTCTCAAGTTGCTGCTGAGGGCTGAGACTGATCTGCCCTGACAGATGCTGCAGCCTGACCCAGAGCTGGGATCTCAGGAGGGGGATCTTTAGGAGTGGTCGTGGCACTCTTTGAGTGCTTGTGCAGCAGCATCTGCACTGGGAGCCCTGAAGGAGCTGGTCATCACCAGAATATATATACATATATATATATATACACACACATATACACACTCTGCCTCCCTCCTGCAGCTGGAGAGGTTCAGCTCAGTGCCATGGGCTTTGCTCCCCCTGTTACTGAGCCCAACCCACCCAGATTTGCGACGCTCCCAACCGGTACCTGTTTATACAGCATTTCCATGTTAATTTTTGTTTGATGCCTTTTGCAATGAGATACAACAAGGTATTTGTACAAACACCTCCAGGGAAACAAGAGAGACCTCCTGCTTCACCCTGCAGCTCACGGGGACCCTGGGAACACCTTGCAGAGGGGATGGTCTCTCCTGGGCTCGCCAGCACCTCCTTTGGGAGCCCCCAGACTCAAAAGGTGACATTTTAAAATCTGTCAGGCTATTTTAAAGAGGGCCATGTCTTTTTTTAAAAACGCTTCAGGGAAACAGATGCTTGAGTTGTTCTTGAATCTAGAAGGTAACTGCTAATTAGTTTTGTATACAGCATAAGCCTTCGCTCCACATGGCATATTTTGTGTCAACGAAGGATCCCTATCAGGGACTTTATCTGTTTGCTGTCCTCCCCCGGTATTCAAGACAGAAATGGAGTTTCTGCCTTTCCACTTTTATCATTTCTCTCTTAAAAAATCAAATCATGTGTCCCGTGTGGCTGAAAAGGGGTCTGGAGGAGGGGACAGCCCCTTCCCCCATCCCTGCTCACCTTCTCTCCGTGCAGGCTGTGTGACTTCCACGTGTGTGTCGTGGTGGCACGGCAGGTTTTTTTTTCTTTCAGCAGGGCCCCTCTGCCACATGGGGATTGCACATATGTGGGAGGAATGCAGCGCATGGCCCATTTGAAGTCGTCTTTATAAATATTCAATTCCCCTTGACGCAACGGGCAGCGCAGCAAAGCAGCCCCTCGTGGTCCTGCATGCCAATAATTTGCAGATTAAAACTCCTCCAATGTGCATCTCCACAATGGGCCCTGCCTTATCTGGAATGGGCCTGTGGAACTATTGTGGTGATAATCTGGGGATTAAGAGACTTTAATAAAAAGCTTTGACAAGACAGGTCATAGCCGCTCTGGAGGAAAAAAAAAAAAAAAAGGGAAAAAAATTCAAATCTGTTACTCCCGAATGGCTTAATCCTGTGTGAGCCAGCGTCCTCACTCTCCAAGGGTGCCAGGGGAATTCAGCACCTTGCTCCAGGAGCTCGTGGTCCCCTAGGACAGGGTTAATTGCCTCACAAGTCTGCTGTCCTCAGTGTGCCCTCTATAGCCACCCTGGGGGGACTCGGGGTGCCTTTTGGGAGCTTTTCTTAAAACCCACCACTCCGAGGCTGCTCCTGCCCTTAACCCTTGGAAGCGGAGGGCCCTCGCTGCATCCATCCCTGTGGCCATGGCCCAGCCCAGCCATGCTCCCTGCGCTGCTCCCAGTGCTTTTCGGGGAGGACTCGCAGTTCAGCCACCCTCGGACCCCACACCGAGCGCACGCCCACCCACATTAATTACATTTGGGTTTCTTACGAAAATACCAGGCTGCAGCAATCCTCACCCAGCACTTGTCTCTAAACAAATTGTTAATATTTTAAGTGTCTTTCATGAGCCTGAGTCTAATTAATTAAAGGTTTATGAAAAACAATTAGGTTTTGATAGGGATCACCTTCTCTGGAGTCCCATGTCTGCACTGAAAAAAGAGAGGGGTTAGAAAGGCTCAGGTTGAAATTTAGAACTGCAGTGAATAAGAGAATACACAAATCCCACATGGATTGGGGAAATTAGGACATTTGGTGCCAGATTGTCTGACTAATTAGATTTCTATCACGTCCTGAGGGGACTGGCTGATGCAGCATTTTAATTTAAAGCTGCAGCAGCAGCAGCAGCAGCTCTTTCCTTTTTCTCATGCTCTTTATCAAATGGTCTGTGTTGTCCACATGCAACCCTTTCCCTTTCTAATGCTGGACCTCTGCGAGGACCAAACCTTCTTGTTCTGCATTTTGCAAGACAGGTCTGCTTTGCTGGAACCCAACACACTGTTGGGTTTTGTCTGAATGAGAAAACAACTGTCTGTGTCTGCAAGGGGATTTTCCCATTACATGAGGCACGGCATTCCTTGACAGACACGTGGGATAAGCTCACACAGGAAAAAGCTGAGGTATCTCAGAGTTACCCCGTACACTGGTGATAACTGAGACCATCTTCAAAAGCGGTGTATTTCACCGGAAAGCAGGCTGAGTGAAAAGCCCTGCCTCACTGCAGAGTCCTGCTGCTCTCTGAACCTGCTCTCTGAATACTTTCCTGGGCATCAGGAGCTTTGCATTTCAGATGAAATATTGGTAATTTCCTGGAGTTAGTTCATTTCCACCCTGAACCACCTGAAATTAAGATCAATGCTCAGAGGCTGTTCCCTGCAGGCAGAATAGGATGGCACCTCCTTCAATTATATTCATTTAAAATACGGTGATGCAATTGTTCTGCAGCCAGATATGGGCTGGAAAACAGAGCAGCTTGGTGGCAAAGTACAAGTCTGAGGTCCCTGTCCCTGAACTATATTGCTAGTTCAGGTGCCTAATTTAGAGCAGGTGTCTTAAGTCCTTCAACTTACAAGGGCTGAATTTGGGCTTAATGTGTATAGAGCAATGCACAGATCTATTCAGAACTGCAAAATTGTCAAATTCCTACTTAGTAGGCACCTAAATTTAGTGTTAATTGCTCCAAAATTAGTTAGCATTATTGAAATAGAGTAAGTGGGTTTTTTCAAAGCCATTTCTTACTTGACAGTATGAGATTGCAAATATTCCCGTGCCCTATTTAATGAAAAATTATTATGCTATTATTGCTATTTTATATGATGGATACATAATTAACAGGGTCTATAGAATCATTTCTTGTCCCATTTTGCTCCACTTCTTCCAGATTATTTTATCAAAAAAAAAAAAAAAGATAATGGAATTATATCTTATGCTTCAATGAAACTGAAAACTATTATTCCTCTCGATAACCAAACCCAGCAAAGTCAACCATTCCAGCGAATATTAAACACAAAAAGTACATTTTAGATGTATTAGGAATATGCTGCTAAGTCTTTAACTCATTGCTTTGTGAAGAGAAGTTCAGCAGTGGAGGGAGCTCAAATGAAATCACAGCCTCTGAAGACATTGAATTTCCCAGCGTTCATTGATTGAAAGCAGGCCTATAACATTATTGAAATGGTTTCACTTAACCTCATTTTCCCTTTATTATTTTGTTATGCTTTTTGGGGAAGGTTATATAATACTTATTTACTCCTGTCAGTGATCCCTAGATGCTAAAAATGATTTAACCCCTGTGTGTTTCAGCCAGATGCCTGATGCAGAAGGCAACAGGAGCCAGGCCAGGACCAAGAGCCCTGTTTGTGGCCTGATCATTTCAATTTACAGTAGATGTGTTAAAGAGGGAAAAGGCCAGCTATTACTGTAAAAGCATTAAGAGCCCGAGTGATGGATGAGATCCCACTAAACTGGATAATAAAGAAACAGAACAAAAAGGACATTTCAAGACCCCAAATGCCCAGAGCAGCTGGACTTTGAAAGATGCCTTTAAGCATCATGGTTAGAGCAAATGAGTTTGAGTTCCTGTGAAAATGTAGCTCTTGTTTGGGCTCCTAAGAGGGATCTCGAGTCTCTTGAAAAGCTGCAGATCCTGAATTCTTGCACCTAGATTTGTGGAGTTATAAAGTTCTCCTATAATTTTGTACTGGTGCTTGACATAACAGAACAGATAGAAAATAAAGAATGATTATAAAACATGTTTTCAGAAAGCTACTTCTGGAGACAGATGTTTTTTTACCCTCAGTATTTCTCTCTCCATCCAAGAGATAAATATAAAAAAATTCCCAATTATTTGGATTAACTAGAAATTAATTTTCTTTCTTCCCATTTTCCTTTCACAGAAAGAAAAACAACAGAACAAGCCACCGTTTTGTACTGATGATACTCTTTCATTTCCCTTTCTTTAATTTTAAATCCCATTTTATTTTCAAATTTAATCAAGGCACATTCACAGGATAATTTCTCTCATTGGAAGGTAGTCATCAGAAATGGGAAGCAGTTTGTGCTCCTGGATTGTGGCTGAGGGGTCTACCTGAGGTGTTGTTTTGAAAACTAAAAAAATGAGATCATTTTGACTTTTCTTAAATATAACTCCTGCTTTTAACTCTGCATTATACCAGTGAAAAATTGTCCATGGCTCCACCAGAACTAATACAGTTTTGAAAATAAACTTGTTACCTGAAAACGCATTTATTTTGATTTGCAATGTGCATGCTGTGAGAACATTGTCCTGAGTGACCATGATAAATGTTATTCATATCATTCTGTGAATAACAATCCGATGAACAACCTGAGGATTGTTTCCCAACACCATCTAACAAATCTAGCCAGAATTCTCAAAGAAAAAGCCCAAAAGTATTGTTTTAGCAATTCCCAAATCCAAATAGTTTTGGCTCTAATTCAATCAATTCCAGGATTTGCTTCTGATTTTGAGCTGGATGAGTAACCTGGGGCAATTACAGGAGGGAGGAACACGGGTCCTGCAGGCACCAGGGCTGGTGTGGCGATGGCCACGTCTCACACCATGGAGATGGGGCACACGAGGTGGCTTTTGAGGATGTCAGCGGTGAGAGCAGAGTTTGAACTCTTCTTTTTCAACCTTTACAGCGTAAAAGTGCGTCTGCTGCTCGTGGAAGGTGTCTCGCTGCCTTCCTTCAGGTAACTGGGAAAAAGGGCTATTAAAAATTTTGGGGACACTGCATCATTTAAGCATCTCTCTCACGTTACTCGTCCTCTTGCTTATAATGTCAGACCTTATTGCTCTCTACAACTACCTGGAAGGAGGTTGTAGCCAGGTGGGGGGAGGTCTCTTCTCCCAGGTAACAAGCAACAGGACAAGAGGAAAAGGCCTCAAATTCACCAGGGGAAGGTTTAGATTGGATATTAGGGAAAATTTCTTCACTGTAAGGGATGTCCAGCACTGGCACAGGCTGCCCAGGGCAGTGGTGGAATCACTATCCCTTGAGGGATTTAAAAGATGTGACACTTGGGGACTGGGTTTAGTGGTGGGCTTGGCAGTGCTGGGGGAACAGTTGGACGTGATGATCTTGGAGGGCTTTTCCAACCTAAACGATTCCATGATTCTATGATTCTAATTAGTCTCATTTGCTGACACACAAGCCTTTAATTGCAAGTTGAATAATTAGACATATCTGCATATGCAAATGAATAGGGTTATACTATGTCACTCAACATGATTTCTCTGGAGACAAATAGCTCTCTATATTTCAGGAGAGAATATGATATATTAATTTACGTAGACAAATAACTTTATTTAGAAGGAGCCGCTCTCATGTTTGTTTATATAAAGCAATAAGAGAAGAAATAGAAGAGATTTTATGTGGAAGGAAACAGATGGAAGATACTAATTTATAAGGGGGAAATCCTTGCAAACCGTAATGCTCCTGTGCAGTGAGAGATGGGAGCAGGGAACCTTCTCCCGGCAGAAACCTGCCGTCGGGGAGCGGGGGTCGGGAGCCGCGGGGCAGGGCTGTGGCCTCACTGGAACCACCGCTCCCATCCCGTGCATCCGACCGCGCCAACCACGTTCCTTCTTCCCGGCATTTCTGCATCCCCTTTCTCTGCTGGCGGACGTGATGCTGGAACCGCTTGGCCTGTTGTTTCCCAACCAGATGGCCGCTACAGCACAGCAATGGGCTGCAATTTTGGGCGGGTGCTTGCCGGGATGCCCAGCCCTCCTCCCCCGGGATGCGAGGAGAATCCTGATCAGACTGCGGGACGGGGGGCTGCCGGTGGCAGGCACCCCGCTTTGGGCGAGGGGACGGGCCAGCGCTCGCTGGAGCACACGGGCCACTTCCCAGCGGGAAGCAGGACACTGCGGAGGAGCCAGGAGGGGAAATCCCAGGCTTGTCCTTTGGAGGGGGGGGTGGGATGGGGAGGCCTTGGAAAAACCGCCCGGGGAGAGCAGCAGCTGCGAGTAGAGCACGTGGGAGCGGTGGTGGTATTTGGAAGCGGGGATAGTTGGAAGCGGGGCTATTTGGAAGAGGGCATGATGTTTGGAGGCGGGGGTAGTTGGAAGCGGGGATATTTGGAAGCGGGGAGTTTTGGAAGAGGGGATATTTCCACGCCTGCCGGCACTGCCGCTGTCCCGGCCCGTTGTTGAGGTAATACCCGGTACAGAATGGAAATGTGGAGTCTGCTTCCCGAATAACGCGCTAAAAGCAGAGCCGGCGGCGGGGAGGGCTCAGCCCGCCCGCTCCCCGGGCTGCGCCTCTCGCCGTCCCGGCTCTGCTCGCTTGGGGCTGCCCCGGGGGCCCCCGGCGGCTACTCCAGCTCCAGAGGGGTCCCGGCAGCGGGATGTTCCCGGTGGA